>JAWPHD010005045.1:0-172207 GCA_037043455.1 Cyrtodaria siliqua
CGCTGCATTCACATACCTTCCTTAATTAGTGCCAGTAAGTGCCAGTAATTAATTTCTACTTCATTTGTGTATAGTACAGTACTTGCCGTAATCGTTTATTAATTGCTGTTTGTTTACAATTTTCCAATGACCCGCGTTTCACCTTTTACACAGCTATAAGTACTTGGCGGACTGATCAGTGTGTATTCATTACCTTTTCCGATAACATTCAGCGTCAATACACAATATGCGTTGCATAAAATCTTGGTGCGGTTATACTCTTCAAACATAATTCGAAAGTTCGGCTAAACATATGATTTATGTTGCGTGTAAAATAATGCATAACAGAAGTCTACAAACTTTACAATGGTTACGTTTTATCGATTATAATTGGATTAATTTTGATTATAATTGGATTAATTTTTGGGATGGTCTAATCATGTTAGTAGAGGACACACTTCAGTATAAATAGGGAGATGAATAGTATTAATGCTATCGGCGCATGGACATTTTTGATTGGCACCTCAAACTTTCCTCGGCCAATCAGGTTTTGACAAACTGTCAAAGTGGGAGGGATTTCTTAATTACCGCTCGCGGCGAAAGTGATGGGTTCGTAATCGGCACACTTTATGATAAGCCGAGTTTTCGTTTGATTTTTTGTCTAAAACGGAAACGTCCAGTCGGGCAAGTGTCGGACAACCAGATTTGCGAAGGACACCTGCCCGCACCCAAATTCCACTTGCCCGGGGCGTCGGGCAACCATATTTCCGGAGCCCTGTAGGTCAAATGATCTGTCAATGCACTGACCAGTCATAAAAAACGTATGGTATGTTGACTGAAGGTTATACGCACGATACTAATTAATCCAGTACTGATATAATTATATAATGATACAAATAAGGTAAGGGCCGACCATAAAAAATTGCTGGTTTGCTGTTTCCCTACATACATACCATGAAAAAGGACTCTACCCAAAACCGATTATAGCAAGTCTTCAACACTTTTTGTTGTTGTTGTCTTCAATATACTTTTCTTTAATTTCTTAAGGTGTTTACTGTCTTTGGCAAACAAAAACAAGAGGGCCTGTAGATGCTCTTTTCTTGCATACCGGACAAGGATATCCGTCATTTTACCGGGGCTAAATATTTCCATCTCACCCTAGGGTCGAGATAAAATTCATGCGCGCCAACATCCGGTATGCAGGAAAACATGCAGAACGTTAGTAGCTGGCGGCGTCAACGCACAACGTCTCTGATACGCAAGAAAAAGAATCTATCATGGGTATTTGGTTCAGATAGGGAATTCCAACCTTCGGTATAAGTGTTTTAATCGGAACCGAGGCTCTTTCGGTATAAGTGTTTTAATCGGAACCTCGGCAGAGCCTTGGTTCCGATAAAAACACTTATACCTCGGGTTGGAATTCCCTATCTTCACCGGATACCCATGGAAGATTCTTATAATCCTGTATGCAAGAACACCCTATAATATCATGCCAATGTTTTCAAATATTTCACATTGAACAAATACCATTTAATTTCTTTAGGCTAGATGAACAGAATGCAGCACTAACTTTGTTTTTTCAGTATATAATATTAAAGATAATACATAAACACTAAATACTGCAACCCAAACTTCAAAAATGTGTAAGTAAATGTCGTAAAACCTGTAATGAAAGACCACTGCCAAAACTGACACAAAAACACTCTCAGTAAAAATATCAAAATGATCAATTTCTCTTAAAATGAATGTTGTTTAACAACTGATCAACACATAATAGGTTATGTAGATAAAGAAGAAGGATACACAGGAATCTGGAAACTTGCCCTACTCTTACTAACAAATGGATGTCTTTAACATGCTCGGAGGGTAGTTCCCGAGTCAGTCGAGATCACCCAGTTAATGTCCCCATACAGATCACCCAGTTAATGTCCCCATACAGATCACCCAGTTAATGTCCCCATACAGATCACCCAGTTAATGTCCCCATACAGATCACCCAGTTAATGTCCCCATACAGATCACCCAGTTAATGTCTCCATACAGATCACCCAGTTAATGTCCCCATACAGATCACCCAGTTAATGTCCCCATACAGATCACCCAGTTAATGTCCCCATACAGATCACCCAGTTAATGTCCCCATACAGATCACCCAGTTAATGTCCCCATACAGATCACCCAGTTAATGTCCCCATACAGATCACCCAGTTAATGTCCCCATACAGATCACCCAGTTAATGTCCCCATACAGATCACCCAGTTAATGTCCCCATACAGATCACCCAGTTAATGTCCCCATACAGATCATACAGATCACCCAGTTAATGTCCCCATACAGATCACCCAGTTAATGTCCCCATACAGATCACCCAGTTAATGTCCCCATACAGACCACCCAGTTAATGTCCCCATACAGATCACCCAGTTAATGTCCCCATACAGATCACCCAGTTAATGTCCCCATACAGATCACCCAGTTAATGTCCCCATACAGATCACCCAGTTAATGTCCCCATACAGATCACCCAGTTAATGTCCCCATACAGACCACCCAGTTAATGTCCCCATACAGATCACCCAGTTAATGTCCCCATACAGATCACCCAGTTAATGTCCCCATACAGATCACCCAGTTAATGTCCCCATACAGATCACCCAGTTAATGTCCCCATACAGATCACCCAGTTAATGTCCCCATACAGATCACCCAGTTAATGTCCCCATACAGATCATACAGATCACTCAGTTAATGTCCCCATACAGATCACCCAGTTAATGTCCCCATACAGATCACCCAGTTAATGTCCCCATACAGACCACCCAGTTAATGTCCCCATACAGATCACCCAGTTAATGTCCCCATACAGATCACCCAGTTAATGTCCCCATACAGATCACCCAGTTAATGTCCCCATACAGACCACCCAGTTAATGTCCCCATACAGATCACCCAGTTAATGTCCCCATACAGATCACCCAGTTAATGTCCCCATACAGATCACCCAGTTAATGTCCCCATACAGATCACCCAGTTAATGTCCCCATACAGATCACCCAGTTAATGTCCCCATACAGATCACCCAGTTAATGTCCCCATACAGATCACCCAGTTAATGTCCCCATACAGATCACCCAGTTAATGTCCCCATACAGATCACCCAGTTAATGTCCCCATACAGATCACCCAGTTAATGTCCCCATACAGATCACCCAGTTAATGTCCCCATACAGATCACCCAGTTAATGTCCCCATACAGATCACCCAGTTAATGTCCCCATACAGATCACCCAGTTAATGTCCCCATACAGATCACCCAGTTAATGTCCCCATACAGATCACCCAGTTAATGTCCCCATACAGATCACCCAGTTAATGTCCCCATACAGACAAGGCTGAGATAAAGTGTCTTGCCCACTGCAAGACGGACACACCGATCAAACTCGGTGGCGCCCGTAAGACTTAAACCCGGGTACTTCGGATTTCAAGTCCACCTTACTATCTATCCCCTAGACCATGTCAGCTCTAATTACTCTTGCTTGAGTGAGACACCATATGAATAATAGCAGTAATGGTGGTCCTTTAAGAAAGAGTCATTTACCTGTATACATTCTATTCCTTTTTCTCTTGTATCTTTATACAAATCCTGTATCAGTAATAAACACAAGAATCCTTCATGGTTTCAATCAAGCAACGACCATAGACAGTGATGGTAGTGAAAGAAGTAATAATTCCAAAAGCATTACTGTCATTATGCTACACTGGTAAGCTTTGTTTGGCACAGGTTGTTTTTCTGAATACATTAATGTCTCCAGAAAATCCTGGTATAACTGATGTCACAAAATGCATAAATGTCAATTAATTCGCAATAAACACCCACAAAAGCTGTAATCTAAAGGTAACAACAAATGACATATATGTTGTCCAGTATAACCATGTACAAAATCAATAAAGTCGTCACATTCATTGACATCATCTGCAAACCGAAAATGATAATAAATCCTGATCATAAAATTCATCAGTTCTTATTACATAAATCACTGGGTTCACCATAATTCAGGATATTATACACATAAACCAGCAGTCTCAGACTTAATGAAATATATTCCACAGAAATGTTCCAAAAAATTCAGTTTATAAGCATATAGCTTCATCAGCACCACAACAAGACCACTCAAACAAGAACTTGTATCAATTTATATACTTATTAGGTCTTTAGAATGAGCCTTTTCTAACAAACTGTGACATCATTTTCTTTCTTTTTCCAATTTCAAAGAAAAAATTATCAATAAAACTTTTAGTACCTACGTCATATAATGCTGAACATTAAATAAAATATTGTATGCAAGTTATTAATAATTCAGTGCTCCAAATTTTAAATGAATTTAAAATGACAAAGAGAAAAGACTTGTTTAGAAGTCAAACGGTCAAAACATACAAGACACCCATGGTGCTGTAACTAATTTTTATCGACTGTAACTCCAGGTGTTGTGTTAACATAAGGCCAATAAAATTCCATAGATATAATTGTGTTAAGAGTATCCCCATGGCATCAGATAGGTATACTTAGGTATTTTTTTTTCTCTCTTCCTGTTTCTCCGTAAAAGTACCATACTTCCACTAATAGTAGACTAATCCAAAATTACAATAAAGACGTTACCCCACAAGCATTTTAGAGGTATAAAATATGGAAAAATAAATAAAATTGATAGCCTCATACAAACACCCACTTTTGGAAAATGCAACGCCCTTCAGGGCTTTTAAACAGGGGTATACAGTAATTCTTTCTTCAATGATTTGTTTTAAACGTTTCCTGTAAAAGACTAATAAAGTGCACAATATTATCTCCGACACTGGTAATTCAAAATGTTGTGCTTTATTCAGGTGTTTAAGGACATTTAGGTGGGAATATTTTAATTTAAGGATGTGCTGTGTATTTGTTAAGTGTGTAGGTGTTTTATAATATTATGACAACAATGCTACAACCTTGAAAGTGTAGTATAGCTAGTCCCATTCACTGCAGACTAGGGGGTACTTTATGTTCTACATTAACTAGGGCAGGTACTTTATGGACATTAACTAGGGCAGGTACTTTATGTACTACATTAACCAGGAAGGGTACTTCATGTACTACATTAACAACGGCGGGTACTTTATGTACTACATTAACTAGGGCAGGTACTTTATGTACTAAATTAACTAGGGCAGGTACTTTATGTACTACATTAACTAGGGCGGGTACTTTATGTACTACATTAACTAGGGTAGGTACTTTATGTACTACATTAACTAGGGTGGGTACTTTATGTACTACATTAACTAGGGCGGGTACTTTATGTACTACATTAACCAGGGCAGGTACTTTATGTACTACATTAACTAGGGCGGGTACTTTATGTACTACATTAACTAGGGTGAGTACTTTATGTACTACATTAACTAGGGTGGGTACTTTATGTACCTTTATGTCCTACATTAACTAGGGTGGGTACTTTATGTCCTACATTAACTAGGGTGGGTACTTTATGTACTACATTAACCAGGGAGGGTACTTCATGTACTACATTAACTAGGGTAGGTACTTTATGTACTACATTAACCAGGGCGGGTACTTTATGTACTACATTAACTAAGGCAGGTATTTTATGTACTAAATTAACTAGGGTGGGTACTTTATGTATTACATTAACTAGGGTGGGTACTTTGTGTACTACATTAACCAGGGTAGGTACTTCATGTACTACATTAACTAGGGTGGGTACTTTATGTACTACATTAACTAAGGCAAGTACTTTATGTACTACATTAACTAGGGTGGGTACTTTATGTACTACATTAACTAGGGTGGGTACTTTATGTACTACATTAACCAGGGTAGGTACTTCATGTACTACATTAACTAAGGCAGGTACTTTATGTACTACATTAACTAGGGTGGGTACTTTATGTACTACATTGACTAGGGTGGTTACTTTATGTACTACATTAACTAGGGCAGGTACTTTATGTACTACATTAACCAAGGCAGGTACTTTATGTACTACATTAACTAGGGTGGGTACTTTATGTACTACATTAACCAGGGAGGGTACTTTATGTACTACATTAACCAGGGAGGGTACTTCATGTACTACATTAACTAGGGTGGGTACTTTATGTACTAAATTAACTAGGGTGGGTACTTTATGTACTACATTAACTAAGGCGGTTACTTTATGTACTACATTAACTAGGGCACATACATTATGTACTACATTAACTAGGGTGGGTATTTTATGTACTACATTGACTAGGGTGGGTACTTTATGTACTACATTAACTAGGGTGGGTACTTCATGTACTACATTAACTAGGGTGGTTACTTTATGTACTACATTAACTAGGGCGGTTACTGTATGTACTACATTAACTAGGGCACATACTTTATGTACTACATTAACTAGGGTGGGTACTTTATGTACTACATTGACTAGGGTGGGTACTTCATGTACTACATTAACTAGGGCATGTACTTTATGTACTACATTAATTAGGGTTGATACTTTTTGTACTACATTGACTAGGGTGGGTACTTTATGTACTACATGAACTAAGGCAGGTACTTTATGTACTACATTAACTAGGGTGGGTACTTTATGTACTACATTAACTAAGGCAGGTACTTTATGTACTGCATTAACTAGGGCAGGTACTTTTTGTACTACATTAACTAGGGCAGGTACTTTATGTACGACAATAACTAGGGCGGGTACTTTATGTACTACATTAACTAGGGTGGGTTCTTCAAGTACTACATTAATTAGGGCAGGTACTTTATGTACTACATTGACTAGGGCGGGTACTTTAAGTACTACATTAACTAGGGTGGGTACTTTATGTACTACATTAACCAGGGTAGGTACTTCATGTACTACATTAACCAGGGTAGGTACTTCATGTACTACATTAACTAAGGCAGGTACTTTATGTACTACATTAACTAGGGTGGGTACTTTATGTACTACATTGACTAGGGTGGTTACTTTATGTACTACATTAACTAGGGCAGGTACTTTATGTACTACATTAACCAGGGCAGGTACTTTATGTACTACATTAACTAGGGTGGGTACTTTATGTACTACATTAACCAGGGAGGGTACTTCATGTACTACATTAACTAGGGTGGGTACTTTATGTACTACATTAACTAGGGTGGGTACTTTATGTACTACATTAACCAGGGAGGGTACTTCATGTACTACATTAACTAGGGTGGGTACTTTATGTACTACATTAACTAGGGTGGGTACTTTATGTACTACATTAACAACGGCGGGTACTTTATGTACTACATTAACTAAGGCGGTTACTTTATGTACTACATTAACAAGGGCACATACATTATGTACTACATTAACTAGGGTGGGTATTTTATGTACTACATTGACTAGGGTGGGTACTTTATGTACTACATTAACTAGGGTGGGTACTTCATGTACTACATTAACTAGGGTGGTTACTTTATGTACTACATTAACTAGGGCGGTTACTGTATGTACTACATTAACTAGGGTGGGTACTTTATGTACTACATTAACTAGGGTGGGTACTTTATGTACTACATTAACTAGGGCACATACTTTATGTACTACATTAACTAGGGTGGGTACTTTATGTACTACATTGACTAGGGTGGGTACTTTATGTACTACATTAACTAGGGCACATACTTTATGTACTACATTAACTAGGGTGGGTACTTTATGTACTACATTGACTAGGGTGGGTACTTCATGTACTACATTAACTAGGGCACATACTTTATGTACTACATTAATTAGGGTTGGTACTTTTTGTACTACATTGACTAGGGTGGGTACTTTATGTACTACATTAACTAAGGCAGGTACTTTGTGTACTACATTAACTAGGGTGGGTACTTTATGTACTACATTAACTAAGGCAGGTACTTTATGTACTGCATTAACTTGGGCAGGTACTTTTTGTACTACATTAACTAGGGCGGGTACTTTATGTACTACAATAACTAGGGCGGGTACTTTATGTACTACATTAACTAGGGTGGGTTCTTCAAGTACTACATTAATTAGGGCAGGTACTTTATGTACTACATTAACTAGGGCAGGTACTTTATGTACTACATTAACTAGGGTGGGTACTTTATGTACTACATTAACTAGGGTAGGTACTTCATGTACTACATTAACTAGGGTAGGTACTTTATGTACTAAATTAACTAGGGTGGGTACTTTATGTACTACATTAACTAGGGTGGGTACTTTATGTACTACATTAACTAGGGCAGGTACTTTATGTACTACATTAACTAGGGTGGGTACTTTATGTACTACATTAACTAGGGTAGGTACTTCATGTACTACATTAACTAGGGTAGGTACTTTATGTACTAAATTAACTAGGGTGGGTACTTTATGTACTACATTAACTAGGGTGGGTACTTTATGTACTACATTAACTAGGGCAGGTACTTTTTGTACTACATTAACTAGGGCGGGTACTTTATGTACTACAATAACTAGGGCAGGTACTTTATGTACTACATTAACTAGGGTGGGTTCTTCAAGTACTACATTAATTAGGGCGGGTACTTTATGTACTACATTGACTAGGGCGGGTACTTTAAGTACTACATTAACTAGGGTGGGTACTTTATGTACTACATTAACTAGGGTAGGTACTTCATGTACTACATTAACTAGGGTAGGTACTTTATGTACTAAATTAACTAGGGTGGGTACTTTATGTACTACATTAACTAGGGCAGGTACTTTATGTACTACATTAACTACGGTGGGTACTTTATGTACTACACTAACCAGGGCGGGTACTTTATGTACTACATTAACTAGGGTGGGTACTTAATGTACTACATTAACTAGGGCACATACTTTATGTACTACACTAACCAGGGCGGGTACTTTATGTACTACATTAACTAGGGCACATACTTTATGTACTACACTAACCAGGGCGGGTACTTTATGTACTACATTAACTAGGGTGGGTTCTTCAAGTACTACATTAATTAGGGCAGGTACTTTATGTACTACATTAACTAGGGCAGGTACTTTATGTACTACATTAACTAGGGTGGGTACTTTATGTACTACATTAACTAGGGTAGGTACTTCATGTACTACATTAACTAGGGTAGGTACTTTATGTACTAAATTAACTAGGGTGGGTACTTTATGTACTACATTAACTAGGATGGGTACTTTATGTACTACATTAACTAGGGCAGGTACTTTTTGTACTACATTAACTAGGGCGGGTACTTTATGTACTACAATAACTAGGGCAGGTACTTTATGTACTACATTAACTAGGGTGGGTTCTTCAAGTACTACATTAATTAGGGCGGGTACTTTATGTACTACATTGACTAGGGCGGGTACTTTAAGTACTACATTAACTAGGGTGGGTACTTTATGTACTACATTAACTAGGGTAGGTACTTCATGTACTACATTAACTAGGGTAGGTACTTTATGTACTAAATTAACTAGGGTGGGTACTTTATGTACTACATTAACTAGGGTGGGTACTTTATGTACTACATAAACTAGGGTGGGTACTTTATGTACTACATTAACTAGGGTAGGTACTTCATGTACTACATTAACTAGGGTAGGTACTTTATGTACTAAATTAACTAGGGTGGGTACTTTATGTACTACATTAACTAGGGTGGGTACTTTATGTACTACATTAACTAGGGCAGGTACTTTTTGTACTACATTAACTAGGGCGGGTACTTTATGTACTACAATAACTAGGGCAGGTACTTTATGTACTACATTAACTAGGGTGGGTTCTTCAAGTACTACATTAATTAGGGCGGGTACTTTATGTACTACATTGACTAGGGCGGGTACTTTAAGTACTACATTAACTAGGGTGGGTACTTTATGTACTACATTAACTAGGGTAGGTACTTCATGTACTACATTAACTAGGGTAGGTACTTTATGTACTAAATTAACTAGGGTGGGTACTTTATGTACTACATTAACTAGGGCAGGTACTTTATGTACTACATTAACTACGGTGGGTACTTTATGTACTACACTAACCAGGGCGGGTACTTTATCTACTACATTAATTAGGGTGGGTACTTCATGTACTACATTAACTAGGGTGGGTACTTCATGTACTACATTAACTAGGGTGGGTACTTTATGTACTACATTAACCAGGGTGGGTACTTGACGAAAATTGCCCGGAGGGGCACCTGGGGTCTTCCTCCACCAATGGAAGCTGGAAAGTCGCCATATGACCTTAGCTGTTGGTGCGACTATAAAATCCAATTCAATTCAATTGATGTACTACATTAACTAGGGTAGGTACTTCATGTACTACATTAACTAGGGTAGGTACTTCATGTATTACATTAACCAGGGTGGGTACTTTATGTACTTCATTAACTAGGGTGGGTACTTTATGTACATTAACTAAGGTGTGTACTTTATGTACTACATTAACTAGGGTGGGTACTTTATGTACTACATTAACTAGGGTGGGTACTTTATGTTCTACAATAACTAGGGTGGGTACTTTATGTACTACATTAACTAGAGTGGGTACTTTACGTATTACATTAACAAGGGAGGGTACTTTATGTACTACATTAACTAGGGCAGGTACTTTATGTACTACATTAACTAGGGCGGGTACTTTATGTATTACATTAACTAGGGTGGGTACTTTATGTACTACATTAACTAGGGTGGGTACTTTATGTACTACATTAACTAGGGTGGGTACTTTATGTTCTACATTAACTAGGGTGGGTACTTTATGTACTACATTAACTAGAGTGGGTACTTTACGTATTACATTAACAAGGGAGGGTACTTTATGTACTACATTAACTAGGGCAGGTACTTTATGTACTACATTAACTAGGGCGGGTACTTTATGTATTACATTAACTAGGGCGGGTACTTTATGTACTACATTAACTAGGGCGGGTACTTTATGTACTACATTAACTAGGGTGGGTACTTTATGTACTACATTAACTAGGGCGGGTACTTTATGTACTACATTAACTAGGGCGGGTACTTTATGTACTACATTAACTAGGGCGAGTACTTTATGTACTACATTAACTAGGGCAGGTACTTTATGTACTACATTAACTAGGGCGGGTACTTTATGTACTACATTAACTAGGGCGGGTATTTTATGTACTACATTCAGTGATCAAGAAATAGGATAGCCCGACGCCCGGGGCTCCTCGAAATCCATTCCGGGCCTGTCTCATTTTGCAGGCGAGGAGCCCGTGGGCCTGTCTAAAAAAAAAAAAAAAAAAAAATCCCCTAAAAAATCAGTTTTACTGGATCTCAAGCTCAAGTTCCTCAAGACAAAATACTCCCATGTGTATTGTGAACTGTGAAAACACTTGCAATAAAGTAATTAAAATGTGTTATACACACATTGAAACAATAAGAAGTTTGAATATTTTGCCTGGCTTCGTGTCGGCAGTTTTTCACAACTTTGAGGTCGACAATTGTTGACATAAAACTCATTATTTTGCTATTAGGGTTGTGTTTTCTTTCCTTTGTGATAAGAAATACCGTTTTTGTCATTAAAAACACACTAATGCATGAAAAAAAATCATTATTGATGGTATTTCGATTGAATGTTTGTGAAATGTTCGGGCCGTATAAGTGCGGTGTCATAGTAGTTCGGATGGTACATAATTTCGGATATATTATTATTATTATTTTTTTTTTTTTTTTTACATAATCAAATAAGAAAAACTGTCCTTTACAAATACATGTTGATGGAAAGAAAAATATACTGTATATGTATAAATACAGGTATAAAGTATATTTCTATTCATTATTTAAGGTGTAAGGAGTTCCTGGAATCCTACTTTTAAATGAATTCTAGTCTATGCTCCTAATTCTTTACTTGGAGAAAGTGGTGACAAAAAGAAAAAATATAGCCAGAGGAGGCTCTGATAGTCTCATAAAACCTGATTAAAAACTTGGCTCCAAGTTTAGCTCCAGTTTCACCAAGTCGGCTCTGATTATTATCGTTTGGCAAAAGTGCTAGTACTCTCCTTTGCATTGGTTATAAATTACTATGTAATATTCTATTCTAACATATTTTAAACGAAATGGTAAATAAGTCCGCTGACCAGGGAGCATAAAGTGGTAGCAAAAAGAAAAATATAGTCAGAGGAGGTTCTGAGCTTGATTAATACATACGTAACAAAATTAATGTGTGCTATAAAAGTGAATAAAGACACATTTCCAATAAGAAAAAAATATTGGACCTTTCCATTTTAAATCAGGGCCTGTCCATTTCAAATCAGGGCCTGTCCATTTCAAATCGGGGCCTGTCCATTTTTAGAAGCAACAAGCCCTGGGCCTGTCTCTTAAAATAATTTTCTTTGAGCACTGACATTAACCAGGGTGGGTACTTTATGTACCAAAGCATCCACTGATCACCGCTTTCCAAATTCAGTGCAAATTAAATTTTGAAAGTGTTTATCCTCATGTGAAGGATTTTTTTTTTCAACTTAGTATCAGATGATGAGGCAGGCACAATAAACTTGTGTATGAAGTTAACATATTGAAATATAAACGTGTGTATGAAGTTCACATATACATAGATCCGTAAAAATCGATAAACCCCGCCCACTATTCTCCAAGCTCAATTTTGGCCACAAACATTACCATGTGTTCTATTGTATAAAATGTTTGTTTGTGGGACAGCATGTGCTTTATGCAATGGGGTAAATACCTCATGTGATTTTAATTGGTCAACTGGCATGGTCAGATATATGTTTGATTGACAGAGCGGATCTATGCATTGAAATATAAACGTGTGTATGAAGTTAACATATTGATAACTTGTGTATGAAGTTAACATACTGAAATATAAAGTGTGTATGAAGTTAACATATTGATAACTTGTGTATGAAGTTATCATATTGAAATATAAAAGCAGGTTTTACTTTGTGTAATGGTTTTATTATTGTTCTAGAAACAATAAAGAATCATTAAAAAAAAGTTTTGTATTTAGTACAGCTATATTATTAACATTTTTTCTTTCTTCATTAGCGTCCGTGGCCGAGTGGTTAGAGTCTCTGACTTGCAATCACTTGCCCCTCACCGCTGTAGGTTCGATCCCTCAGGGGCCTAGGAATCTTTATGTGAGGAAGCTATCCAGCTGGCTTGCGGAACGTCGGTGGTTCTACCCAGGTGCCCGCCCGTACACGAAAATTGCCCGGAGGGGCACCTGGGGTCTTCCTCCACCAGTGGAAGCTGGAAAGTCGCCATATGACCTTAGCTGTTGGTGCGACTATAAAATCCAATTCAATCAATCTTTCTTCATTAAAGTAAAGTACAGAGTATTGTATGGCTATACCCTAGATAATATTCAATATATATGCAAAGAAAAAACTATAATCCGGCCTGAGCTAATCGGTCATGGAGCATACTAGCAGGTAGCATTGGAAAATAGGTCAATAAAAGGGTGCATGGAAGCTGGAAGCATGGTCTACTGTCCCACATTCAAGAGAGCACACCTGAAGCTTAAAGGATTTAAATGCACGATGCCCGGCGCAGATGTGAAAATGAAAAATTCCAAATGGACAATTTTATAGTATAATGGGACGACAATTATTTATTAATCAGTGTACATGCAGTGATGCATAAAAAAAAAGAAAACTGCGCAATATGACAATTGCAAAATCATTAAGGCAAACATCATCACAAAAGACTTAAATTGCTGTAAAATGAATATTGTTATTGTTTCCTTTAACATAATTATAAAGTAAAACTTTACTTAATTATGAAAATAGTTTTAATACTGTTTGTAGGTATTTAAAATTGAATATTCAATATGGATTGAATAGGGACAGATTAAGCGTCATGCCTGCTCAAGAAATGAAAAAGAGAGTAGATTCTACTTTAGGCGAATTAAAATTATACATGTATATGTGGTTCCGGTTTTCCAACCGACCTCGTTTTTTTATTAAAGGCCGACCCGACCCTAAATATTTAATTCAAAAATTATTATTGTTATTTTTTTTTTCAAATTAAATATTTTTGTTGCTATCTGTTTTGTACCTTATATCAATAAATATATTTTAAAGTTGGTATATTAGGTTTTAAAAGCATTGAGCAAAAAATAAATTATATTTTCCCTACCTACCTACCCTAATTTTCTTTAGCATTTTAATAGGAACCACACAAATAATTTTATTTGGCCTTAACAAGATAGTTTTGAGCAGTGAATAGTTTCAGAATAAATTAAAAATATAATAAAACAGAAGCAAATGATCAACCATGTCCCACAGTAGCTTAAAAGTGTCTGGCTTTGTTTATAATTTACAAAGATCATAAAACATAAAGGACATGTAAAAATATCAATATACCAAAATATGAGGTCAGCAGTAAAAAAATACAAAGCAAAATTGATTTTAAAACTAAAATCTTGATCACATGTTGTCTAAATATTTATTTTTAAGTATGTACGAAAGTGAATCTAAATACAAACACACTTATCCCCATAAGGGTTGAAAGGCTCAATTCAAATAACTAAACCAATATATACTGATGGTCAATGAAACGCACCAGTAGATTATATGGGTTGAAACTTAAAAATTGCGAACACTTATTGTCTAAAAATTCCTAAACATGGGGTAAAGTGTTCAGTTAAAGTCACATGGGTAGAAAATAATAGAATGGTGTTCCACGCAACACTTGTGTCGCCTGCCATGTGCATATTGCAGAAAGGACGATCTAACTATAAAGTTAGATTTGTTTGTTACAATAATAGTGTTTTACGTCATTTTCAACACATGTAAGGTTATATATAATGGTCAATTTTTTGTGGTGGAGGCATACCACCCACTTTTCCTGTGTTTAATGTACACCTCCCGCCATCCATAAGAATCGACACTTCATAAAGTTTGAAGACAGGGGCGCAATCTTTCATGAATTATGGAGAAGATTGTTTTTAAAGTGTTAAAAGTTTATGAAAAGGGGCATAAATCTACATTGGATAATTGAAAAGGAAGAACTGTATAAAGTTTCATGACCATAAGTCAATATTTTGCCAAATTATGAGCTAGGTAAGGTTGCAGGTTAAGGTTTTATGAAAAGTGGCAGAACTCTGCCAAAATGAAAGTCAGAGTTACTGAACATGTCTGAGGATAATAGGGAGAGGTCAAATACTTTTAAAGTTATATATAATTTAAGTTATGAGCTTGGTTGCAGGTTAAAGTTTTATAAAAAGGGGCATAACTCTGCTGAAATGAAAGTCAGATTTATTGGTCATGGGTAACAATATTCCTGTGGTAAGATCCATATATGTGTGAAGTTTCATGAATATAGATCAAATACTTTTAAAGTTATGAGCTTGGTTAGATTGCAGTTTGTTTTTGCAAAGTAGGCATAACTCTGCAAAATGAAATTCAGAGTTACTGGACATGTGTAACAACATTTCTCGGGTTAAGAATGAAGATGTGTGTTAATTTTCATGAACATACATGTAGGTCAAATATGTTCAAGTTATAGCCCAGGTTAGGTTACAGGTTAAAATGTGATGGACGGACAATGACGGACAAAGTGATTCCTAAGAGTCTGCCATGCCACGCAGACAACACAATAAGTCACACATCTTAATACTAGGTATCTCCAACCGTTTTACTGTTCCTAGAAATCCATTCCGATGTTGCGTTATTCCAGCAAGATAACATAACTTGTTACTTTAGCTGAGCGTTACCGGACGTTTTCTGGAATAAAGTGATGACTGGACGATTTCCTAGAAACGTTAACCGGTTGGACATACCCGGTATTAAGATGTATGGCTTTCTTCAATTGAATTGAATTGAAAAATTAATATCCTTCAATACTGGTGAGTTTTCATTG
The DNA here is from genome assembly GCA_037043455.1 of Cyrtodaria siliqua. Taxonomy (NCBI): domain Eukaryota; kingdom Metazoa; phylum Mollusca; class Bivalvia; order Adapedonta; family Hiatellidae; genus Cyrtodaria; species Cyrtodaria siliqua. Next base: position 15,898 of record JAWPHD010005045.1, read on the forward strand.
ACCGCCAGTGTTAGTGCTCCTTTGGCAGAAATAAAGGTGTAAATGGAATTTCAACATTTCATACTATTTGCTATTATAAACATAACTGTGAGGCTGGGCTATAAAAAATATCATACAAACATTAATATATTAACTATTTATAATCAGTTCAATATTATCATGTATATAATAACAGCCTGTCAGGTAATTACTGATGTTTATGAAATTAATTTTCTGTTATTTAATGAAGTGTAAATGTTGACGAATCACATGACAAATTGAATAAAGACTGTGTTAATTGGTGCATGACTTGGGAAAGATAACACTCCAAGTGAACACGATATTACGTTAATTCTTACAGTTCCGACAATTTACTTATTTTTTTGGTTAAAAGCTATATGATGTACGTCAGGATAATTCACTGTAATGATGTACTACAAGATAAATCACTGAAATGATGCACTTCATGATAAATCACTGTACATGATGCAGTTCATGATAAATCACTGTACATGATGCACTTCATGATAAATCACTGTACATGATGCAGTTCATGATAAATCACTGTACATGATGCACTTCATGATAAATCACTGTACATGATTAATTATATAATAAGCCGCTGTAAATGATTTACTACATAAAAAATCACTGTACATGATTTACTACATAATAAATAACTGTACATGATGTACTTCATGATAAATCACTGTAATGATGTACTACATATAAATCTACATAATAAACCACTGTAAATGATTCACTACATAATTTTGCAGTCCAGCGCTGTCCATCAATGCCAACAATACACATGACCAAGTATCAAAGACATAAAGTGTCAGACAATCACATAAAGTTAACTGAGGTTCAGTTACCTAACCAAGGTTAAGTTTGGAGAAAATAATGCAAAATATGATCTTGACCTTGGTAATTTTTGTTGTTCACTGATGTCCACCAATGCCAACAATACATATGACCGAGAATCAAACAAAGAAATTAAAGTTATCAGAAAAAGTTAACTAAGGTTAACTTACCTAACCAAACTGTAGTTTAGTGTAAATAATGCAAAACATAACCTTGACCTTGATATTTTTTGTCCTTTGACGGTGTCCATCAATGCCAACAATACAAATGACCAAGTATCAAAGACATAAAGTGAGGCAATCACACAAAGTTAACTGCGGTTAAGTTTATTACCGTAAGCCCCCGTCACACTCTGACGTGACAGCATGAAGATTCCACTGCGTCCAAAAAATAGAAATGAACGCAGCGGGAACTTGATCTTTTCTGAAAAATGTGCATTTATCAATTTCATGCTACGTCCTAGACAGGTCCCTGCGATGTCCTCGCTGCGTTGCACACGTTCCCACTGATTTCCTTTTACGTACCTGACCAAGCGCCCACTAGGTTGCCTGTGTTTGCACACGGTCCCTGCTACGTCCAATCAGATCGAGCTAAGCTCTTGCTACGTTGTCGCTGCGTCAAAGGGATTCCCCCAGGTTGGTATAAATACTGCACCACTCAGTGACAACTCAGTGAGAACTCCATCCATTTTCCCGTCCGCGCTACGCTTGTAGTACGGCAATGGAGTCACTACGAGGTGTTGGTTACGTCTATAACGGGTCAATGCCGTCGTAACTACGTCTTTACGAAGTCCTTGCTGCATGGTGCTCAGAATGTGGAGCAGCTACGCTCATTTTGAACATGTCCAAATCGCGCGTAGAGTTTCCAAGACCATGAAGACCATGCTAGGTCCTTAAAGGTTTCTGCTGGGTTCCTTGCACGTTGTTGGAATTCTTACTGCGTCCAAGCAATTTTTTCAGCACGCATTGGGAACTTGATGCTAATACGTCAGAGTGTGACGGGGGTTTAACCAAGGTTAAGTACCTAACCAAGGTTAAGTTTTGGGAAAATAATGCAAAATATGACCTTGACCTTGGTAATTTTGGCATTTCGTGATGTCCCTTGACCCAAAAAAGCATCTGACAAAGTTTCAGAAAAATTTGAGCAGCGATTGTTGAGATTAGTTGATTTAAAAATGAGGCCGCCACCGAAAAAGTGACTGCTATGTCATGGTACTGACTTTCGTGGGCGAGACAAAAAGAACTGAATAAATATAATAATTACAGGTATAATAGTTTTACTCCACTGGTTTTTAAGTATGTGACTCCCTTAGCTGTCATACACACATGTTTTGTGGAAAAACCTTCCTCTGTCAGTGTTTAGTTCAATTTGTTATTTGATGAAATGTCAAATATAACCATGCATTATTTCGAAATAAACATGTTAAACCAAATAATACTTTCGAAAAAATTATATGCAAATCTTTACAAGTTCATGGTTGGCGAAGTTCATAATTAGGGTAAACCCACTATGTAAACATCACGTGTGCACTGGACAAGAAATCATATTCATATAAAGTTACACTGCTTAACAATTATAGAAATTTGTGGATCGCCAAGATGAATGGGTGATGTTTAACTAGGGACAACACTTACTGTTCATTACTATGTCCACACTCCACACCACCCACACTGATAATCTTAAGTCTTTATGTCACAGGTTAGCTGTGAACTGAAAATCATGGCTCCTTAATGGTTTCTGGGTTGGATAGATTTGTTTGTTGAATAGAGTTTTACATAATTTTTAAAACATGTTTGGCTATATAATTATTATGGCTGGTATTCTCCAACCTTATGGGATTGCTCGATTTAGCGATAACTGGAAAACACAATTATACCACCATTAAATGCGTTAAAATACAACACTATGTGGTATTCTATGCTCTAGAGATAGCAGAGTTTAACACTTGCCTGACTTGTAATCACACTATGATGTTGGTAAAAAATAGTAGTAACAGGGTTTTATGTAAACACAGAATCAATCATTTAATCTAGAATCTAGGGTAACAAGTTATAGATATATCATTGATATTCTCGTGTTTTTATGCTAGGTTATAGATATATCATTGATATTCTCGTGTTTTTATGTGTAGCATAAATTATACTACAGTTTGGTGATCTTTCTCTTTGCATTAACTGCACAAGACGAAGTCGAGTGTGGTTAATGCAAAGAGAAAGGTCACCAAACTATGGTATAATTTATGCTACACATAAAAACAGGAGCATATGATATATCTGTTAACCTATTGCATTAAAAAAATCATAAGCATAGTATATCCAAGATGACCTGAAAATTATACCATAGTAAACCATGATATAATTTTGGTTTATTGTGAAATAGTCCGTAATGCAATTTATATAGCAACTGCATAGCAGCTATTATATAGGTTAAAAAAGAAATGAATGACTATTACTAAGGTGTTGTTTGGTGCCTTTGTTGTACTAAAAAATAATTATTTCCTATTTAAACCTGTTGTGTATGATAATTATGTTATGTGACAGCTAACTAGGCAGGGTTCGACACTAACGCTAGCCCGATAGCCCAAGGCTAGTCACTTTCGAGAAGGACTAGTAAAACTCACAATTGACAAGCCCGACGGGCTAGTTGTTTTTATTATTTAAATGTCAATTTTAAATGATCTTATATGATTGTGAAATTGTTTCAATTATTCGCTATTCAAACTCTTCAATATCGTGTAATGTAGCGTACGATATAGACCAAGACAAGCACCCGCGAATGTGTAGGTGTGTCAGATTACTGAACACTGATTGGCCATTTTTTCTTTGATGGCGCAAAAATGCTAAAAAATAACCCGCGTTTCATACAGGTTTCCACACCTTTTTGTAGAGACGCTAGCATTTCTATCACTATATTAATTTCTAAGCATTTTATTGACATGGTGAGTGTGACCTTTACTTTGTAAACAAAAATGTGGCGATATTTAAATACGGAATTGTCTCCATCGCAACAAACGAAAAACAGCATAGGAAAAGCTTCAACAGCAAAAAATAGCACGATTCAAATAATGTGTTTTTTGGCTACAGAGCCTTTTCCCCAGTTTTTGGGAAGGGGCCTTTTGCCTTTAATTGGGGAAAGGGCCTTATACAGCTGCTGCAAAGAATGGTATAATGGCCGTGGCCTATGCATGGATTGACTAAGACCTAGTCACAAAGCTGTTGTCTTGCAATATTTACAAGCAGTACAGTCATATAGGAAATGCAGTCTCAGCTATAGAGGAGATGCAGGGATGGAAACTAACTTTTAAAGCTTGGTTGCCCAAACGGGCAACCATCTTCTGGATTTTGGTTGCCCAGCTGAAAATTTATGAGCCCAGATTTTCTGGATTTTTCTTTTCGACACACTTACAAACACATTAACAAACATGATTTTAACAAATTTACTTTATTTAGGCCAAACAAAAAAATAGGTGTGTTTCCTATTGCAAGCTCTAGGGTCAGTATGTAGGCATATTTATATTCTATAGTTCACTAGTCTGATCATGGCCATTACAGTTACTCTGGCATGGTATATATTTCACCCTTTTCCTGTGAAAAATTCCACTCTTAAAAAAAATAAATATATATATATATATATTAGAAAATGTTAAACTACAATACAGGAAAACAGCATACTTTTTGCAATTCCCCTACCTGAAGGCCCTGGCCCCAGTCACCTAAAAGCTGACTAGTGCCCTTAAAGATTCCCCCGTGAAAGTGTTATTTGTATAACATCAAATACCGTAACGTTCGCGCTCCGTGAAATTAGAACGGGAGCCGCATTTTAGAATGGCCCAAAACGGAAATGCGTCAATTTCCCAATATCCGGTTGACTTAAATTGCATTTTATCGTTGAATAAACAGAGTTGCTACTATTTACTGCATTTAATCGCTTAATACACTGTGTAAGAAATATTTTCTTTGTTGTTGTTTTCTACTGAAATGTTATTCGTCCCGCATTGACGAATAATGCCGAGGAAATCGACTTTAGCTTGTCGAAAAAGCTAGTCGCCCGGGCGGACTACCGACTTATGAAATCTACTCGCCCAGCTTGAAATTGAGTCGTCCCAGGCGAACGGGCAACCGTTAGTTTCCATCCCCGGAGATGGTTATGAAATTTCCCCTCAAACATGCCTGCGCCAGGGAGTGAACACACACTGGTCAGATGTCTGTCTATAGCTCCAAAGCCAAGGCCTTATCCATGGAGCTACCAAGGCATCTTTTTATGTTGCCGCAAAAGAGTAAAAGGAGGACTAGTTGGTTTTAAGAAGGGCTAGTAAAAATAAGGAGGCTCTAGCCCTGTAGGCTAGTAGTCATAAAACGCTAGTAGTCATAAAACGTTAGTGTCTAACCCTGCTAGGTATACTATACTGGCAGAAATGATTACATTTATGGCTGCAGTGTGTCATGCATGCATTGCTCACTGGGGTTAGTTATGCATGCATAGTTAACCCAGGACAGTACAGCACATAAAATGTATCCTACATCAGAAAACAACAGCTTAGTAATATTCATTCATTTCTTTTTTATTACCCTAGATTCTAGATTAAATAATAAATTCTAGGTTCACATAAAAACCCATTTTAGTGTTAAATCCCAGAAGACTAAGCTGATTAGTGCTCCCAGTTTGAATTAAGGTATACGGACAAATGCCCCCCCCCCTCCCCACACCCCAACTCCTGGACAAATGCCCCCCTGCTCATTTTTGTATAGGTGGACAAAAGCCCCCTCATGTTTTTGTATAGGTGGACAAAAGCCCCCGTGAACTTTTTACAAGGTGGACATAAGCCCCCCTGATATTTTTGCAAGGGTGGACAAAAGCCCCCCCCCCACACACACACACCCCACCCCCGGACAAAAGCCCCCCTACTCATTTTTGTATAGGGACAACTATTAGTAAAACATGCAGTATTTTCAACATTTTATTAAACATTTATTTTACATTTAGACAATTAACACTTAATTAAAGAATTCCAATAAGACAACATCATGCTCGATAGGTCAATTAACAGTCAGCATAATGACTGTTTACATTTAGACAATTAACAGCTAATTAAAGAATTCCAATAAGACAACATCATGCTCAATTGGTTATTAAAATTCCTCTTAAATTTACTCCAAAACAATGTTGTTGTTTTTTTGCTTTGAAAGAATTATGAAAATAACATTTTGCAAAAGACATATCTGAGGTCGATTTCGTACAGGCGAGCTTGTTTTACTAAGAGTTGTCCCTATACAAACATAAAAATTAGTAGGGGGGCTTTTTTTTGTCCGGGGGGGGGGGGGGGGGGGGGGGGGGGGGGGGGCTTTTGTCCACCCTTGCAAAAATATCAGGGGGCTTATGTCCACTTGTAAAAAGTTCAGGGGGGCTTTTGTCCACCTATACAAAAACATGAGGGGGCTTTTGTCCACCTATACAAAAATGAGCAGGGGGGCATTTGTCCGGGGGGGGGGGGCATTTGTCCTAAATTCTGAATTAAGGCTACTGTAATGCCTTTTAAATATCATTGAATTATATACGGAAATCTCAAACTAACATAATTAACAGATGTCTAAATATTTTTACACAATAATTGCAATATAAAACTGTATGCATACCAATCTAGGTAGTAGGAGTTAAAAATAGTAAAATAAATCCATTTGAAGTTAATAAAAACATTTTTTTCTTTCACAATACTCCTTTCCTACACAGAATTTTCCTTCCATTATAAACAATCCATCCATCTTTTGTTGTCGACACACTAATCATTTTCAACGTGTTCACTGACCATTCACTGATCAACGGTCAGTATGTAATTTTATTCAAATTTATTGTGATACCAATTACTTGTTCAAAACAAAGTAATATTGTGAAAGAAAACAATGCTTAAAGGACTATATTGAAAGTTTTAATGCACAAGTTTTGATCATCTAGTTTAGCTACAAAATGAACTGAATCATTATTAAAACTCATTACAAGTACATTTGAAGGCTCTGAATGAGTTTAAGCGCCTCACAAACAAGGCCTTTTCTTTCAAGAAATGACATTTTAGTTCATTTTCAGCAGTTTTTGATCAGTTGTTGGTCTTGGAAATACAGAGCGCATCCTCGAGCACAGCTGATTTTTTGTTGAAACAGGTACTTGATAGGGATGCATCATCAGCCAAAAAACTGTGTGTGCTCGGAGGTGCGCTCTATATTTTTAGGATCAAAATCTTTCCCAGAAAGTTCCAAAATCTACAAAATATAATAAAATTACCAAAAATGCCATTTTTTGAGACCTTGTTTATTCTTCTAGATAAATCAAATGAATAAACATATCTGTTGAAGATAGAATATGATCAATTTACTTCATCATGCACAAGAGATTATATGTAATTATTATTTTTTGCATTTTTAACATATTGGGGGCCAAAATACCCTTTTATCCTACCTTGTCCTTTGTAAACTTTATATGGATATATTTTATTTTTTATTGCTCCTACTACATGTACCTAGCATGGTATGTTAAGATTTTATATTGTAAATTATGTGTAAAAATAATTAGACATCTGTTAATAATGTTAGTTTGAGATTTCCCTATATAATTCAATGATATTTAAAAGGCATTACAGTAAGCCTTAAGCTACAAAATTACATTAAAGGGGTTATCATGCACTATTTTCAAACATGATTTATTTAAAAGGGCTCTGAAAAACTCGAAAAAAGCTGAAAGAAATATCAAAATGCCATGATAAAAAAAGAAGATATGACTGATTGAAAATTTAAAAAGAACATAAGTGGAGGCGGCCATTTTGGAGCAATGATGTCATCGCGCCTTTTTTACTATAAATGGCATATAGACAAAACATATTTTAAAGCAAATTGCAAATTGATTAAAAACTAAATATACATATATGTCATCGTTCAAAGTTGGCCGTCTCCATTTATGTTTCTTTGCAAATTTTCAATAGGTCATATCTCCTTTGTTTGTCATGGCATTTTGATATTTCTTTCAGCTTTTTTCAAGTTTTTTAGAGCCCTTAAAAAAAACTTGTTTGAAAATAGAGCATCAACCCCTTTTAATAATATTTTACTTACGTGTACATGTACTTGATTGTTTATTATTTATATCATGATGTAATCCCATTGTTCTAAACAATTTAGTTATGTCATCTGCATTAAGTGTTTTGTTGGCATTTATAAGAATTGCATGTGATGAAAACCAGCTTCCCTTTGATAGTTGCTGTCATGTTTAATTATATGTGCACATTTATAGCCTCTGAAAGCAAAGATGTTATTTTGCGAATGAGACTAGCCAAATGCTTTCTTTCAGTTAGGTACTAAAAACTGGAGTTGAATGAAAAAATGTATTTAATTAAAATTCATTATTTATTCTGACAGAGTTGGAAAATGTTGAGTCCAGAGTTCAAATAAACTTCACAAAATTCAAATCAAGTTTTCATATCTATTTTTTAAGTTAAAAAATGAAAAGAAAAAAAACCAGTAAAAGCATCACATACATTATTTATATTGACAACAAAAGTTTTTATTTGTGTGATATGATTATATAGGATAAAAATAAAGTTAATAACTGAAAAACTATAAAAAAATCTAAATAATGAAAAATCCCCCATTTTTCTACTTTAAGATATACTGAGGGAAAAATGTTTAGCAAGTTTTTTAGATGAAATAATACTGTATGCAAGATGATGAAATAATACTGTATGCAAGATATAATGACATTTTGGGACTTTACGGGCTTGACCCCAACATTCATTTATTCTTTACATCATTAAGATGTTCGTTTGACTTATTGATGTGTGTTTAATAAAATATTGTGTCTATGGCAGTAGTTTCTGGATTTTACAACCAAAAATGTATTATTTCCAGGGTGCAACAAAAACTTGCTAAACTTTTTTGCCTCAGCATATATACCGGTAGCTACATTTCACCAATGAAATGCCTGCAAGTTTTATATTTATTATTATAGTTTGTGCATTTATAGTTGGCTCAGTGCAAAATTCAATGTTCCAACTTACTATCTTTGGCGACAGGTTTGAAAGTTACTTGTGTGGCGTGCTGTCCTAGAAATAAATCAGTACAATAAAGGTTATCCTAAAACGAAAACTAAAGTTTCTGGTGGCATTCTTCTGGATATGGCATCCAGCTTGTAAACTTAAAAATTATAATTAATGCAATTAATTATGTACAGCTTAATTCAAATATTTTATCATTAACCCATTAGGCCAGAGTTTTTTAATTTTTCGGTTCTCAAACCTTCTAACCTTAAGTTTTGCAAAAATGTAAAAAAAAATAAAAAAAATAAAAATGTTTAAAAAAAAGTTTTCGTTATTAATTATTTTGTCACCCATTTCAAACAACCAAATTATCATATTTTAAAATTAACGTAAAATCAGAAGATCATGTTATATAAATTTGTTCAGGTCCATTTTATGTTTTGCAATGTGACTAAAACCATTGCAAGATACACACTTATAAAGGTTCAGATTTCCCACCCCCACTTCCTCCTGTGGAACTTTTTCCGCTCTGGCCTTAAAAGAAACTGAATATTAAAACATTTTTTCTGGGACCTCAGCCTCTTGTCCACGGTTTGAGACACTTCTCAATATAATAGGATTACTTTAAAGGTAGACACATGGAAACCTTGATATTTTTTTTTAAAAAATTGAGGTGCCCCCAACAACTTACAACCTCGAAACTCATTTATAATAATTATTTTAAAGGTCCAAACCAAACTGTTATCACATAATTATAATAATAATTATTGATTATATTGCACAATTACATATTCATAAGTTAATGATGAATAAGGAAGGAAATTGAAAACTATATAATTTTTTTGTACCTTTTATATAAAGCAAAAAAAAAGAGGTCTGTTTCTGGTATTTTCCCCCAAATATTAGGGTAGGTCGGTAGGAAATTATTATTATTATTTCTATTTTTTTTAGAATTAATCCTCACTATACTAAATTCAAATCAAGAAAATCAAAAGCATGTTTTCATGAACACATTACATAATATCAGGGGCGTACCTGGAGTGTTTTGGGCATAAGCACGTGGGAACCCTAAATAAGTAGTTTAAGTAAGCTATTCAATTTTTCATTTCCCCCGTGGTCTTTTTAGAAAGTAAAGGTCAAACTGTTCGCTCGCAGTCTTCGTAACCAAACACAACATGATTGTGCAAAATTTCGAAAGACTTTCAAAAAGCAAGTATTCATACTTGATTTTTATATCCAGTATCATTTTTACTTTTACCCTGGTTACATTTAAATAAATCAAATTTTAAGTATTCACTATTTCGTCTTATTGTACTATAAGTTTTAATAAATTAATGGTGCAATAATATCAAAAATTAATAATATGCAAAGGCAAATGGCTTAATACAATTCTTATAATTAACATTAATGATTGAACAGATGGGATTTATGTAGAAAAACTAACCGGACGCCGCCAGTTTTTAAAAAAATCAAGATTGCCATGTGTCCCTTTAAAGTACCGTCAGATTGCAGGATTTGGCTTTCTTCTAAAAAAACGGGTGCGGGGTTGGGAGGCATGCTCCCAGACCCCCTAGACCTTGTGCCTACACACTGACAGGGGCGTTCCTGGGGCTAATTTAGGTATACACACCATCGAGTTTTGGTAGCAATGCAAAGGCATTTTTCAAATTAGAAAATATTGGGAAACTGATTAGTATTTTCTAAATAGTATCATCAAAATAGTCCATTGAGGAAAAAAAAGTAAGTTTATGAACCACCCCACATGCAAAAAAAATAATTTTTGTGTCCAACAATTGCCAAATTGAATAAGCCTTTTTATCAATTTTTCTGAAAAAAGCAACCCAGCTGATAAATATTGTCTTTTCCTTGCAATAAAGTCATGCAGTTGTTTATTTACAAAGTAATGTGTCAAATGAATGTTTCTTTCCCTTTATCTTTTAAATATGTGCTACTATTTTCACAAGTTGGTGTTAAACCCGTCATCTTTGCTATGTAAACAAACGAGTACTCGCGTTAGATGGCCTACATGACTTATCGTGACAATGTCAAGGTCAAATTTGAACAATTCTGAAAACTGAGTAAATTAGCCTAAAAAAGCCAAAAGTTCTTTCGTGATGAATGATAACATGTGTATGAAATATTTAAACTGTTATTTCACTAAAGAATTCATGAGAATTATTAGTGGGAACAAGTTTCTAGTCCGAAATAAGACTCGAAAAAGACGATCTGGTTTGTAGTACCACGCATGCGCATTACAGTCACATGACAAGAGTTGTCTTTTTCTGATGTTAGAAGGTGTTGAAAAATGCGCAAATACACCACGAGTACGTCATTTTTTGTGAGATTAAATAAAAACAAATTGAAGATTATTTATTGAAGTACTTTATTTGTACATAAACTAGAGCGTAATCATCCGATTTAATACTGAACTTCCAAAAACCGCACTTCGCTTCCATTTATTTTTCATCTACCAATAAATAACAAAAGCCGTGAGGTCAATTACGTAATCTATGCAGTGTTTTCTTCCTATATTCAACATAAAAAGTTCCACTTTTTAGTGTCTTAGCACTTAAAAGATGCGTAATTTGACGTACCCAACTCCAGGTTGGGATATTCCTAAATTCTAAATATAGCTTACGCGGCGCCACCTATCGGGTTTTGCATTGCTAGTTTTGGATTCACAAATGTGCCTAACCCCCCTATACCTTCAGTTTTTATTGCATTTTTAGCCTTTTTTATTTATTTGCTTCTTTATAAATAGCCTGTAAGCATGTGCGTCAGTACGTAAGCCCAGGTACGCCCCTGACGTCAGTGCATAAGCCCAGGTACGCCCCTGACGTCAGTGCATAAGCCCAGGTACGCCCCTGACGTCAGTGCGTAAGCCCAGGTACGCCCCTGACTCAGATTTAGACACAGTTACGCCCCTGACCAGAAACAATCTTCTTTTTTTTTGCCTAAATATATGCAAACAGATATAAAAGTCATATTAATACTGGTACTGAATTATTACATTCAGGTGCAAATGCTTGACACACACGCACTGACTATGCTTGGTAAGGTATAACGTTTCAAGATTGATGACATGTTGTCTGTCCCTTTAAATAGCTGCAGTCACTGACTATTAAACAAACGCCCATTTTTGCCGTATAAAACATAATTCTACTTACTTCTTTGGTCATTTGTATAAGCATCAAATCCAATTGGTTTTCGCTCCATTATCCTTGTTCTTACGGGAGCTTAGGCAGCTCCGGTATTATAAAAGGTGTGATTTTCAGCAAGTTTTGCCCTCTCCACAATCACAGAAAATCAGGCACCACACTGGTTCCCGAGGTTTCAAAATCTCCCCATGACGTCCGATGAAATAGACCGCGCCCAAAAAGTAAGAGTCAGAATGACGGCCTCTAGAAGAGATTGAATAAAATAAAGTCTGACGGCTTAAAAACTATTTGTAAAGTTAGTTTTCAATGCTGTTACTTCCTGTCATCAAACGACTTGCATCCAACACTAAGCGACTAATAAGGAAAACAAACAAGATTGACCTAGAAAATTTAGTTAACGCATGACTGAAAAATGTAAAAATAAAACAACCACGTGACTGTCATGTGACTTTGGGGGGAAATGTTAAAAATGGTAGACGGTACTACTACTGGTGGACGTGTGTTTTTTCACATAGCGAGTCATCTTAAACTGACGTGAAAAACAACTACTTCACAAGCGGAATAATATATGGTTTCAATTAAAACTAAAATATGCAGTCATATAGGAAACGTGTGAATCATATTTATTTGTTATGCCTTGCATTACTTTGCAAAGTCAATTGTGAATTTCCATTCAGAAACACTTCCTTATCATTTGAGTCCAGGGTTGAAGACCTTGTCAAAAGACTAACGCTAGATGAACTGGTACAGCAGATGTCACGTGGTGGGGGAGGTGGCGATGGTGGACCTACTTCGCCCATAGAACGACTTGATATTGGGCCATATTGGTGGGGCACAGAATGCATACACGGTGATGTTTCGGGTGCAGCGACTTCATTTCCTCAGTCAGTAGGCATGGCAGCAGCTTTCAAGTAATTTCTTTATTTTATTTTTTAATACTTACTTTAATACCTTATCTGAATATATGATTACAACCAGAAAAATATACATGTAAGAAACACTCTATATTATACCTTGATTTCAACTTGCGTTTGTTCCTTTTCATTACAACTGTGAATAAAACTTTGTCAATATCTCGAATAAATTTACATTTTTGTGTTTATGTAAAATTATTCTTTGTTACATTTTTAGCTCGACTATTCGAAGAATAAGACGGCTTATGTAATAACCCTGGCCTCAGCATCAGCGTCCCACTCCACATTGAGTTTTATGTGTATTAAAGCTAAGTTTACAGGGTCTATATCTCTTACATTTCTTAACTGTCCTAGCTCAACCACATTTTGACATGAGCTTCCTTAAAGTAGTATCTAAAGGACTGCATAATTAATTTTAGTCAGCAAATTTCCATATTTGTAGCCCAACTCTTCCAATTCGCGGAATACCAGTCTCGCTATTTGACCTGTCAGAAGTTGGCAGGAATCAGGTATTGTCCCAAGCGAACATGTGCAGTTTAAACTTTATAATTATTTAGATACATGTTTTAGCTAAGATGTTTAAAGGCCCTATCCCGACATCAACAGGCAAATTACACAACATATGTAAACCTACTATGTACACCATTTCTAAACCTACTGAGAATCCCAACTCTATAGACACCATATAAATGGCTTTAACCAGCCAGGTCAAACCCCAAAATTGGAGAGTATAATTAAGACTTACCAAACTCATAATTCATATTATGCGTATTAAATCTTGGGTATTTTAAGAACCATTGAATAAAAACACTTACACTGTTAATAAGCACATATACATTGTTATATGACCTGGATAGACTTTTGATAAATGTTTTTCTTGTGTAATTTTGACGTTACTTGGCAGGTTCGTGTCTTTAAATATCAGTGGGGACACGAAGAAAAAAATGAATTCAGTATGCCTCGTTGTCTATTCTTACTTGGAAAACATGTGTCTATCCTGTAGTTCTGCTGTCAGACTAGTATGTTACTATGTAGTTGCTGCAGTTGATGTCTGAGATCATATATTCGTTATGATTTATTTAAACTTCATTTCAGTGGAATTTCTATTAGCTGCCACCCTTTTAAGAAGAATATCAAACAAGCAGTTTTATTACTGGACTAAGTGTCATTTTTCTGTATTTGAAATAAAAAAAATTCTCAGTTTCAATTTAAAGTGGTGCCATTGAATTCCTGAAAATGTAGGAAAACACAATTTTTTTGACAAACGAGTACAAAATAAATTCTTTTAAAACCATTGAAACTATTATTGCTTCAGCGCTCACGCTGTCAGCACACATTACCGACATTTTCGATTATTTTATCTTAATGTCGATTATTTCAAAGAATTGTCGATAAAAAGTGGCGATTGTTTTATTTTCAAAAAAATACATTTTCATTATTTATTTCAGTCCTGAATTGATCAAAGCTGTTGCAAATGCTATTTCGACAGAAGTACGAGCCAAACACAATGACTTTGTGAAAAGAGGAATATACTCGGGTCATACGGGTCTTAATTGCTTTAGTCCTGTAATCAACATCATGAGGCATCCTCTCTGGGGTCGCAATCAGGTCAGTCTGAACTTTTAAACAGATGTTTTGAGTTTCGCTATTTTGTTTGGTGCGCATATAGGGAAAAGTTCTTTTTGTATGGTAAATACAAAAATCTTACAATTGAAAATCGGTTGAGAAACAAAAATATTACATCTGAAAATTGATTTTGATTGGGTGTTTTCAATATAAAAAAAATTACTCCACCAAATATTTGAAAAATTAATTTCTGTCCCAAAATATATGACAATCTGAAGTTACTTGAGATTGCAATAGTTTCGGACCAAAGATATGTAGTAAAGTTTAAAATTACTTATTCTGCCTTTTGAAGTAATCATTTCGTCTATATTCTGTCATTGTTTATGGAATCAAATATGAAGATTTCTGTCTGTGTCAATATGTCATTGATCAAATTTGCCAGTCACATGACCCATTTAACAAATAAAACCAGGGGTTTGAGAGGTTAGGTGCTGTTATACATGGGCTATAAGAACGACTTTGTGTGCTCTTACTAATATTTAATACATGTTAATCCAGCTATGAAAGATACAGACAGATACTAGACAAAACATGGGCAGGTACTCAGTCAGTCATGCTTAACACGTGTGCTGTAGAGAGTATATCAAATATCATAACATCTCTCTTCTTTAGAAAAAGCTGCTTTTAACTGATAATCTGTTTTCCAAGTCGCTGTGTCCATAGGAGTAATTCACTCGAGTTCATTGAAGTAAAATTATAGCATCACTGTAGGTCCAGATTATCTTATTGTAGGAATGTTTTGTTCTCTCTGACAACTGTTAGTATATCACATTAACTGTAATGTTATCCTTAAAACCACAACACGTTGTGTCCTGTTGTTAGTATGCTAACAAACGGTAGTCTCAAGTAACAATATCGACCAAACGGGGTATTGAAACTATCAAAGTCGTTAGAAAGGATGATTCCTTATCAAGTTTTATTGCCCAGTAACCTGACTTACATGTAGCGTTGAGTTTTGTGAAAAACTTAGCATCTGAGAGTTGTGACAATATATCTTTAAAGGTTCTCATAGGATCATTAACTCAGTCATGTAATGTCACCGGGACACGGCTTGGTTGGTGTACTATAGGGGTTGCTTTTGGGTTAATGTGAATTTTACACTCCCCAGCGAACAAACCTATGCCTTGAAATGGGTCATCGTTTTCTTCAAGTACCGTGGCCTTGTCAAGAACGGTCTTGGGTATTAAGAATATACAAGCTTTAGCAAGCCAAAGTCCATGCTTGACTTCAACCCTAAAATGGCTGGTGAACGAGTCTCTGCAATATAGAAGTCTAATGTTTGTGCTTGCATATTGCGTGTGCATGGAAGTGTACAGTAACCGATTGTCTCCAATGTACCTCCATTATAGTCTGACAGTTTTCGGGGTGGCTACTCAAGGGGGTGGCTTCTCAAGGGGGTGATACGGCTTAAGTTTATTAAACAAGTGTTTAGGTATAATATTGACTTGACTACCCGTATCTTAAACTCAATTGGGAAGGAAGCGAGGCCTACATGTACCTCAGTCTTTGAATTAAATTTTTTGTGTCACTAACCCGAATTCTTATATACTCAATTTTTTTGGGTCACTAACCCGAATTCTTTAAAAGCCCAACTACATAAATTTAAAATAAATCTAGCCCGAATGACAGTTTACTAGACCCGGGCTTTGAGCTATTGTGTTAATTCGAAGACTTTACCTCAGTGAAAGCCTGGTCGTTCCTCACATTTGAGTGCACACTATCCACAAAATAATTTTCCTCTTTATAATCACTTTGAATATCATAACTAAGTTCAGGAACTGTTCCTGACTGGCACATTTTAGCAAAATGGTTGGATTTATGGCACTTGTCACAACGTTTTCCTTTTGCTGGGCAATTTTGAAATGCTTGTATCCACAGTTCCCACAAATCTCGTTGCTCTTTTTCGGTTGCGGTTGCAAATTATGATGTCCTCTTTTGGCGTCTCTTGTTTGGTAATTCTGTTGAGCATCTTGCTGACCTCTATTGAACCCTTCTGATCTCCCGGTAGGTTGTCTTCTACCCTTTGTTTCGTTTTGATAAGACTGTGTTGACCGTATTTGTCCGACTGTCTTTGTTTTGAGATGCTGACTTGGATCTTAGTTGTCCTTGATAATAAACCCTGTTGCGTTTGAGAGAGTACTCAAAATTTTGAGCAATTTGGACGGTTTTGTCCGGTGCCAATGTTTCACCTCGATTTATCAGCTTCTCTCTTATTTTATCTGATGACGTGCCACGCTTTTACCTCGACCCGGAGAAGAAGGTAAAACGCTTTTTCATCTTCTGACTTCGCTTTCAGCGATCCAGAGAATACAAGCTCGCTGTGATGTTTAAATTTGTCCCATGCTTGGGGAAGATTTGTACTCTCCCAGTCCATCTTTGGACACGAAACACCAAACAGATTCATTTTGAATGTATTAATTCAACAATTACCGTAAGCTTATAAATTCCAAGTTTAAAATTTTGTCCAATATTCCAAATTAATGTTTTACTTCTGACACCATATTATACTGTACATGGGCTGTAAAAACAACAATGACTATGTACTCTAATTAATAAATCCAAGCTATAAAAGATACAAACTGCCTCTGCAGTAAATAGACAAAACATATATACCGAGGATGGGCAGGTACTCAGTGAGTCATGCATGTGCGCTATAGAGAGTATATCAAATGTCATAACAGGTGCCACCGTGGTTTAAAGATTAGCACCTCAGTTAACTAATCCAGGGATCGTGCATTCTATCACAGCCAGGACTGAATTTGGAATAATTCTCGATATACTTGAACAATTATTTCAAACCTGAATGAGACTTAAAACAAAGATCTGCTCACTAATATTCCCAGTACCATAATGTGAGGATAAATAAATGTTTATACGCAAGGGGTTTGAGACCACGATCCCTTGGAAATGTGATTTAAAGTTGGATACATGTAAAAATATCTTTTTTAAATTTAATTGCAGGAAACATATGGAGAAGATCCTTATTTAAGTGGCGTTTATGCAGCCAATTTTGTCCAAGGATTGAAGGGGAATAACTCTAGATACTATCGTGCAAATGCCGTCTGTAAACATTTTGATGCGTACGGAGGACCGGAAGATTTACCAGAGTCTCGACTAACCTTTAATGCACAGGTGAACATTGTATAAAGAGTTATCTATTTGTATTTTCCATGGATCTGCCTGTTGGTATATGTGTGTATGATATACTATCATGCCAAGATGAGCCCTGCCTGTTGGTATATGTGTGTATGATAGACTATCATGCCAAGATGAGTCCTGTCAACCAGTGCGATAAGAGTTTAAAAAAAACGGAGCATTTTTTGTTTCTGCTCACCAGAATGGGGAATTTTTGTCTCAACAACCGAAGAACAAGGCAATACATAGATATCACATGGCGGTTGCTGTGATGATGATGATGATGGTGGTGGTGGTGGTGGGTATAGGTTTATTCAAGAGTTTTTAAAATACCTGTGATTGAATATGCGTAAAATTAATTATGTGTTGGTAACTCTTAATTCGACGCTCCAGTTTGGGGTTTGGTCTGGCTGGGTAAAGCGGTTTATATTGTGTCCATAGAGTTTGGATTCTCGAAATAGGTAAATTATATATATACTTTGTCATCTGTAGGTTAAACAATGGTGTTTATATGTAGTATGTTGTATTTCTTTGTTTCATTTAACAATTCCGCGTGACTTAACAAGTCGAATGATTGCAGTTATATTTGAGTCATTTTGGTGTTTCATCTCATGTTTGGCAGTCAGTATTATATAGGGTTAACTGTATTGAAGTATTGAATTTTGCGACGATATATATCAGTCATTTAATGGTCGCAAATTTTGTTTTTTTGTGATGTATTAGTAGAACTGTTAAACACAAACTGATATACTGTTGCAAAACTTAAATTTCTTTACTGGTTAATGCACTTCTAAATGCATTTCATTGTTTTTGACACTTTGACAAACTCATTGAAATAAAACTAATATCACGTTGACAGTTAAATGTCACATGACTTGATTTGTGACAGTTTATGCACTACTTGTTATTGGCAAATTTATGAAGGTTAAACCTATTGTATTGCTCAGTATTCTCAATAGACTTTAAAAGTGTAGAGTCATATGACCTTTGACTCAAAAATCCCAAGGTTCAAAATTGAAATGTCAAAAGTCAGATATAAATCAAACAAATCGAAGTACCGTTTTATAAAACATCCTTTAATAACTTTAATTTTAGTGAATTCTGTAAATATTTTATTGCCAAGAAAGTTATTGGTGTTATTATGTATTATAAGTTATTGGTGTTATCATAACACAAGCTCTCTTATTTTCTGCTTCTTCGGGGTCAGTGCAACCTCAGACAGTGCACCTTCAGACAGTGCGTCCCCAACAGGCCGTTTCGTAGACTGCGATGACATAAATGAAAATATACTTCTTTGCGCCATTTGTGTATTGAACATGCATAAATGAATAAAGTCTGTTACTCGATAGCACAAAAATAGTACGTAAACACAAAATATCACAATGTGTAATGTCCGGTAAGTTTTGACTGAACGATATCCCAGGTTAAAAAACGCCCTGTTTATGTACATTTCGCCGATTTATAAATATTTAAATTATCCTCATTAAAATTTTATTTCTTTGTTCTTTAAAACGTGCGTAAAACAAAATTAACAAACAACAAACACAAATAAACAAACAACAAACACAAATTAAGTCAGTTTTATTTTTGCCAATTTTATCTTTTCACATGTTTGACTGCGAGCATTTGTTTTATCTCAGTTCGGTCTAATTAACCAGTAATCAATCAGAAGCCGGTAGCAATCAATTAAACAGTCAATCCAATCAAGTCATAATAGTCTCCACCCTCAAAAAGCATCATAATAGCATCGATTAAATTACACAGTGACACCCTTTACAGACAGGTTATTTCCGCCTCTGTGCCACAAGCTGCGACAGCAGCGAATTTGATTGGTCGAGAGGCGATCAAGGTCGTCAGGCTAGGTGTCAATCACTGTTATGCAGCGCGTGCTCATTGTTGTGATGTTCGGACTATCAAAAATAGGTACATGTGTATTGGATTGATGCTTGGAAGCAAATACACGAGCGTCATAAAAATGCACAGGTGGTAAATTAGCTGCGTCAGAATTGGGTCAAATTGAATTTCCATTCGTCAAAACGCGTGTGTACGCGTCTATTGAGAACCCTGTATTACAGGATTTTTGTCAAGTGTGTTAGAATACCAGTTAAATGTGGCTAGTATACTGTTATATTATTCTGTATTTCAGGTGTCAGAACGCGACCTACATATGACATTTTTACCCCAGTTTAAGTCCTGCGTCCATGGCGGTGCACTCGGTGTAATGTGTAGCTATAACAGGTAGTTTATATCGATATTTTTAGCCCTGCTGGCCGATGGTCATTAGACCTAATAATGCCCTGGTCTGTTGTCCATCACTTGTCTGTAAAGTATGTAAATGTAAAATATGACAAACCAGCTTTTCCATGTAAGACTATTGAGATGGTACAGTGAAATACGTTTATGTGCAAATATGGTAAAATAAGATTGAAGATATTATATTAGATTTTATTACAATTAAGCCCTTGAGATCTTTATATGTGAACATTTAATGTATGTTTCTAATTTAATGACTTTTTTGTTCATTGTCAGATAGCTCATAACTCTGGTAATTGGCAAACAATAAATATACAAACAATACTCCATGTTATAACTGATCAATATAAAAAAAGTGTCATAAGAAACAAATTTATATTTCGGATCATAACTTATTTTTACATCTTTCTTATTCAGTGTAAATGGCATACCGTCATGTGTGAACAAGAAGCTTTTGACAGACATACTGAGAACAGCATGGAATTTTACAGGATTCGTCATCAGTGATTCAGGTTAGCTTTTGATAGACATTCTACAGAGGGCAGACAGCCTTAATTGTTACAGGGTTTATTATCAGTGATTCAGGGGAGCGGGTTGGGGGGGTACTCTCTGTTTTGTCCTAATTCAAATGATGTATCGAAAGGAAAACAAACAACTGATTTTCCATTTAACTGAAGTTAATTGTGACAGGCTAGTCTGTAACCATAAACTGTTTCCCGATACTTTCAGTATAGATTGTTGAATCTATGTCTGTACATAATTTCTCATTTCATTTAATTTTTAGCTCGACTATTCGAAGAATAAGAGAGCTTATGTAATCACCCCGGGGTCGGCGTTGGCGTTGGCGTCGGCGTCCCACATCAAGGTTTGCGTGTAAGCTGTGTTTACAACTCTATATCTCTAACATTTCTTATCCTACCACAACCAAATTTGTTCATGGGCTTCCTTGTAGCATTATCTTAAGGGCTGCATAAGCAATTTTGGTTCCTGTAACCCATGGGCTCCCATGGAACCCAAATTATGATAGCCCATAAAATGTGCCCCATTTCACATCAAATTTTGCGTGTAAGCTGTGTTTACAAGTCTATATCTCTTACAATTCTTACCCTAGCACAACCAAATTTGGCCATTAGCTTTCTTATAGCATTATCGTAAGGGCTGCTTAAGTAATTTTGGTTCCTGTAACCCCTGGGCTCCCATGGAACCCAAATTCTGATAGCCCTTAAAATATGACTGTTTCACATCAAATTTTGCGTGTAAGCTGTGTTTACAGGTTTATATCTCTTACATTTTTTGTCCTAGCTGAACTAAATTTTGGAATTGGTTTCCTTATAGTATGTTGTAAAGGGTTGGATAAGTAATTTTGTCTTCTGCAAATTCTGGGCTCCCATGGAACCCAAATTGTGATGGCCCATAACATGTGCAATAAAGGCAGATCTAGGTTTGCATGTAAGCATGTATATATCTATAATTTTGGTTTGGGATTTGTTATAGCATTATGCATCTTATTACTTCACCCATATTGGGTCATGGGCTCCCTCCTCCCCTACCCCTCTACCCCCGCCCCCACTCCTCTCCACACTTTTTTTTTTTTTTTTACATATTTCTGTGTAGTTTTGGTCAATTCTTACACATAGTTATGTTGTGCTCCCACCCCAAATTGTTGTAGCCTTGTTTTCTGATGGTATATACTAGCTATAAATTTATTATTCTCCGAAAAATCGAATAGTCGAGCAGCGCTGTTCTCCGACAGCTCTTGTTTACTAAATATTTTGAAGCCTCAAAACATGGGTTAATTGTGTATGTTCATTATTGTTTATGTTACTATTGTTTATATTACTTGCTGCTCAATATTTGATCTTTGACCTTACAGGTGCTGTAGAGTTCACTTTCTGCACAATATTTGACCTTTGACCTTACAGGTGCTGTAGAGTTTATTATTCTCAACCACAAGTACATACAGGACATAGAGGAAACTGCTGTAGCCTGTGTGGAAGCTGGGCTCAATCTAGAGTTGCATGCTGGTCAATATCCAAGGGGAGTTTTTGATTGGTTGGCAGATGCTGTGCATGATGGGAAACTGTCACAGGTGAGATTTAAATTCTATTCAATGTTACACAGAAAGAATAAGCCACACCGTGACAGAGAGAAACAGAGGCCCTCATAGCCTGTATCACTCTTATGGCTAAAGATGCCATGGCAGTTTGAGCAATTTAATGTTAAATGTAATAAATGTAGTTTTGGGGATTCTATCACACAACCCCAGGTTCTCAATTTTAAATCAATAAGATAAATATTTGTAAAACATAAAAAAACTCCTCTAAGTTCTCAACACCTCCTGCTTGATAAAATGATATTTTAATATACAATGCTCATGTCGAATCAAAAGTTGAGCAGAAAAAGTTCAATAGGCCCGACGTTTCTGTGGATAATGACTGTTGTACGAACAATACTGATAGCATTAATAGTAGATATGACTGACCTGCAGATTGACCTTGTTCAGTTAAAAAAACTCTTGTCTTAAACTCAGAACTATCAGATACAAACTTTCCAAAACAAGTGTTAATCAGTCATAATTTTGTTATTGATCATTTATTAGAATTGAAAGGAAATAAGCTCAAGGGAGTGATAGTAACCACAGGACATTTCTTTAAAATTCTAATTCTACCAACTTATAGTACACATAATTTGAAAATATTTGCCATTTGATTGGTTAAAATACGGCAGTAGGGTAGACACCATCTTTCATTTTCATAGATTAATTTAATCTAATCATTTAATCATTTTCTAATTTAATCATTTTCATCTTTAAAATGTTGTACCAATATGAAAATAAGAGGGTAAAAAATCGGAAAATATCTCAACATGCAATACTTAATGGGTTGTAAACTTTGGTTGAACTGTTTCATATTTTGGGTCGTTACATGTCAAACTATCAGGTGCTTATAACATACAAACCTGAAAAATAGATAGATAAATAAATAAAATTAAACATTATTACTTTAACACAATAAACAAGTTATTAATATTAAAAAAATAATTTGCCCCAACCAAATGAAATGTGCACATACCAAGTGTCGTAATAAAAACACCCAAAACAACACTGTCTGTAACATTTGTATTTCAGGAAACCTTGATAGAGAGAGTAAAGCCCTTGTTTTACACCAGAATGAGGCTGGGAGAGTTTGACCCTCCGTCGATGAACCCTTACACAAATCTCAGTTTGTCTGTCGTACAGAGTTATCCCCACAGAGAGTTATCTGTCCTGGCAGCCATGCAGTCTTTTGTCTTGTTGAAGAATGATGGGTGTTTACCTGTTAACAAAGTTGTTGATAGAGTCGCTGTAAGTCAATTGTCAATTGCTAGTACCAAAATATTTCGCTATGCAGACTGTGTAAAAGCCAATATGTAGTTGAGAATCCAATCTTTCATTTATTTACCTAAGGACTAATTTCCCAACTCTACCTAGTCATTGAACAAGCATTAAAAGCTTGCTGGGAAGAGTTTAAAAATATTTAACTATTCCAATTCATGAGAAAAAAAGTAATATCAGTCAAAATATGGTATAAGCACCGAGTTGTGCAGGTCTGATTGGTATAAGCACCGAGCTGTGCACGTCTGATTTCACCGTATAGTTTGATTGGAATTGTGGGTAAAATGCTTAAATTAGCTCTGGCAGGATAGCACATATTGCATTTCATTCATTATTAGATAGACATACATGACGTCAAAACATTTCAGGTTTCCTATAAATATACATGTATGAATTATTTAGCATTTCAGGAAGCCCCAATAATTCTGACGAAAATCATACACAAAGCGTCATTTTGGTGCATTTTTTATCCAGATCAGCAGTTTTGTAGACAATTTCTATCAAAGTTGGTAGATTCTAATCTACCTGCCGAAATAATTTAATTAGTGAATGTTTATACGTACATATGTTCTAATATAATATATAGATATATAGTATGTATTACTATGGAAAAATAGTTGTTGTATTATATGGTTGTTGTTGTTGTAAACAAAATTATGGACCCCCCAATATGAAACCCTTCGTTACGCCCCTGCATTTAAAATGTCTGGACCTGGTAAAATATGTTATGTGTTACATGCAGATTGTTGGTCCATTACACACTTACATGTCATGTCTAATATGCAGATAGTTGGTCCATTACACACTTACATGTCATGTCTAATATGCAGATAGTTGGTCCATTACACACTTACATGTCATGTCTAATATGCAGATAGTTGGTCCATTACACACTTACATGTCATGTCTAATATGCAGATAGTTGGTCCATTACACACTTACGTGTCATGTCTAATATGCAGATAGTTGGTCCATTACACACTTACATGTCATGTCTAATATGCAGATAGTTGGTCCATTACACACTTACATGTCATGTCTAATATGCAGATAGTTGGTCCATTACATAGTTGGTCCATTACACACTTATGACATTTCTAATATGCAGATAGTTGGTCCATTACTCAGAGATATGTCATGTCTTATATGCAGATAGTTGGTCCATTACACATTTATATGTCATGTCTAATAGCAGATAGTTGGTCCATTACACATTTATATGTCATGTCTAATATGCAGATAGTTGGTCCATTACAAGATAGTAGGTCAATTACACACGTATATGTCATGCCTAATATAAAGAATTGTTGGTCCATTACACATGTATATGTCATGTCTAATATGCAGATTATTGGTCCATTACACACTTAGATGACATGTCTAATATGCAGATTGTTGGTCCATTACACTTAGTTGTCATGTATTATATGCAGATGGTTGGTCTATTACACACTTATATGTCATGTCTAATATGCAGATAGTTGGTCTATTACACACTTATACTTATGTTATGTCTGATAGCAGATAGTTGGTCCATTACACACTTAACATGTCATGTCTACTATGCTGATAGTTGGTCCATTACACACTTATATGTCATGTCTAATATGCAGATAGTTGGTACATTACACACTTATATGTCATGTATAATATGCAAATTGTTGGTCCATTACACACTTACATGACATCCAGATAGTTGGTCCATTACACACTTATATGTCATGTCTAATATGCAGATAGTTGGTACATTACACACTTATATGTCATGTATAATATGCAAATTGTTGGTCCATTACACACTTACATGACATGCAGATAGTTGGTCCATTACACACTTATATGTCATGTCTAATGTGCAGATAGTTGGTCCATTTGCGGATAATGCTGAGCAGCAGATGGGAAACTATGCCCCTGATATTGACCCTCGTTACATGACCACGGTAAAGTCAGGGTTATCTGCCTTGGGGCATAAAGCCTTAGTGGCCCCTGGGTGTGACAATACGAGATGTCTAAACTACAAGGGAATAGACGTTCAAAATGCCGTGCGATCAGCAGACATCACTTTTGTTTGTCTTGGAACAGGTATATTTACATAAGCTACCAAACTGCCACATTTCTTAACACAGTCATTTGATGTTTTCAAAGAATTCAATAGAGGTACAAAAAAAAAAGTACCGAGTTGTCCGTTGTCCGTTGTCCGTCCGTCCGTCGACCGTTGTCCGTCGTTAACTTTTGTCTCGTTAAGACGATAGGGCCTTCATTTTTCATCCGACCTTTACCACTACGTGAGATTGAACTCTAAACCAACTTTAAAATTACACTTGCGAGTAAGATGTACGCACTCATGATGGAGCTACACGGGACAGTTATGTGATGTAAGACATACTGTAATCAAAACCCAATGCGCTTATAGATATCACGTGAGCAACAGAAATATAAATATTGCGGTCCCAGTGATGTTTACAAACAATAAATAAAATATTTTTTTCGACTTATTTCGGTCCATGCTCGTATCCCTTTAAGAGGGGTAATGATGTCTTATGTGTATTCTTTGTTGGACAGTATAGTAGTACCCTTAAATGGTATTAATGTTGTTTTTGGGTACACCTTGGTATTACCTGTTATCACTGTTGTTTTTGGTATGAAATATTAATATTTATACTTTACACAGGTCAGGCTATAGAGACAGAGAATTTTGATCGAGAAGACATGTTGTTGCCTGGTTACCAAGCCAACCTGCTTCAGGATGTTATCAACTATGGTAGCTATCTAAGCATTTATATATTCCAGAATTACTTTAATGCCACCTTATGTGTTAGAAAAAAGTCTTAATATTTATTAAACTCAAGAAACAAACTTTAATCAATGTCAATGGCGAGGTTGCATATACGAAACTTAGAAAAGCCGGGTGGTGTAATCGGGCAACCACCATACCATCTCATATATAGCTTTTAGTCTAACAGTACATACAATATTATCATTTTTATGCCACTGATAGGATTTCTGGGGGCATATAGTAATGGCACCATCCGTCGGTCCATCCGTTCGTCAGTCCGTAGTTTGTTTCCGGATAGTACCTTCAAAACCCCTGCATGTATTTTTAATTAACTTGGCACAAGTGATCACCATTACAAGACGATGTGTCGCAAACAAAACCCAGGTCTGTACTTTAAAGGTCAAGGTCACACTTGCAGTTCATAGGTCAAAAACAGGTACGCAATTTTGTGTCCGGACTGTAACGTCACAACACCTGCAGGGATTTTTAAATAACTTGGCACAAGTAATCACCATGACAAGACGATATGTTTCGCGCAATACCCAGGTCCGTACCTCAAAGGTCACGGTCACACTTGCAGTTCATAGGACAAAAAGAGGTACGCATTTTTGTGTCCGGACCGTAACGTCACAACCCCTGCAGGGATTTTTAAATAACTTGGCCCAAGTAATCACCATAAGAAGACAATGTGTCGCGTGCAAAACCCAGGTCCGTACCTTAAATGTTAAGGTCAACTTGCAGTTCATAGGTCAAAAATAGGTACGAAATTTTGTGTCCGGACCGTAACGTCACAACCCCTGCAGTTTTTTTTAAATAACTTGGCACAAGTGGTCACCATAACAAGACGATGTGTCACGGGCAAAACCCAGCTCTTCAAGATCAAGGTCACACTTAGAGGTCAAAGGTCAAATTGTGTCCGGTCAATAACTTTTGCATGCCTGGATGGATTTTCAAATAACTTGGCACAAGTGCTCACCACAACCAAACGACATGTCGCGCACAAAATCCAGGTCCGTGGCTCCAAGGTCAAGATCATACTTAGAGGTTAAAGGTCACTTCAGGGGCATTTGTCACTTACAGTGATATTTCTTTTTATACTTCAAATGGGACGTATTATGTTATGGGGTTGTACATCTGTCTTTCCGTCCGTTCGTAAACAATTGCATATTCCGGTCAGTACTCCGAAACCATTACACCTACACTCATGAAACTTCATAAGTACATTGCCCTAGGTGAGAGGAGGATCCCTATTGTTTTTGGGGTCGGTAAGTCAAAGGTCAAGGTCACCAATACCTTATATAGACAAACGTATTCTGGATGATAACTTAGAAACTATAACTCCTACACTCATGAAACTTCATAGGTACATTGCCCAAGGTGAGAGGAGGATCCCTATTGTTTTTGAGGTCAGTAGGGCAAAGGTCAAGGTCATTGTGACCTTATATAGAAAAAGAAAAATGCGTTCCGGACGATAACTTCAAAACCATAAACATACACTCATGAAACTTCATAGATACATTGCCCTAGGTGAGAGGAGGAACTCTATTGTTTTTGGGTCAGTAGGTCAAAGGTCAAGGTCATGGTGACCGTATATGGAAATATGCATTCCACACAATAACTTCAGTCATAAGACCTACACTCATAAAACATTATAGGTACATTGTCCTAGGTGAGAGGAGAAACCCTGTTGCTTTAGGGGCCAGTAGGTCAAAGGTCAAGGTCACAGTGACCTTATATAGAAATATGCCTTCTACACAATAACTTCAAAAACGTAACACCTACATTCATAAAACTAAGGTACGTACATTACCCTAGGTGAGAAGAGGAACCTTATTGATTTTGGGGTTGGTAGGTCAAAGGTTAAGGTCATGGTCATCTTATATAGAAAAATGCATTCTTCATGATAACTTCAACATTTAAACACTTACACTTTTAAAACTTCATACATACATTGCCCATGGTGAGTGGAGAAACCCTAATTCGTTTGGGGTTAGTATGTCAAAGGTCAAGGTCACTGTCACCTTATATGGGATTCCACGTGATAACTTCGAAACACCTACACTCATGAAATTTCGTAGGTTCATCAGCCTTGTTGAAAGCAGGAACCCTATTGCTTTTGGGTTCAAGGGCAAGATCACTGACTTTATATGGAAATATGAATTCCACATAATAACTTCCAAACTGTAACATCTACACTCATGAAACTTCATAGGTTCATTACCCTTGTTGAAGGCAGGAACCCAATTTCTTTTGGGCCCAGTAGGTCAAAATTCAAGGTCACAGTGACATAATATTGAATTATGCATTCCACACAATAACTTCAAAACCATAACACCTACACTCATAAAACTTCACACGTACATTGCCCTAGTTGGGAGGTGGTGCCCTATTGTTTTTGAGGCCAGTAGGTCAAAGGTCAAGATCACAGTGATATATGGTATCATGCATTTCGCACAATAAATTCAAAACTGTAACACCTACCCTCATAAAACTTCATAGGTGAAAGAACCCTATTGTTTTTGGGGCCAATAGGTCAAAGGTCAGTTTGACCATATATGGTAATGGCGGCCTTTATATGGACATTCCATCTGATAACTTCAAAACCATAATACCCACACTTATGAAACTTTACATTGCCTGTAGTGAGAGGAGAAATCCTGTTGATTATGGTTCAGTGGGACAAAGGTCAAGGTGACCATGACCTTATATTGAAATTCCTTGAGATAACTTCGAAACTATAACACCCACACTCAAGACATTTTATAGGTATATATTGACTTTGGTGAGAGGAGGAACCCTATTGATTATGGGTCATTTGGTCAAAGGTCAAGGTCACCGTGACATTATATGGAAATAGGCATTAAGTGGGATAACTTCAAAACCATAACACCTAGACTCATGAAACTTCATAGGTACATTGCCCTTGGTAAGAGAAAATATTGTATTTCATAGGGGTTAGGAAGTCAATGGTCAAGGTTACTATGACCTTACATGGTAATATACATTATGCGCAATAACATCAAAACCGTAACACCCACACTGATGAAACTTTGTATGTGCATTGACGTTGGCAAGAGAAAGAACCTTATTGTCTTTGGGGTCAGTTGGCCAAATGTCATGGTCACCATGACCTTATATGGTAATAGACATTCTGCAAAATAACTGTGAAACCACAACACTCACACTCATGAAACTTCATAGATACATTTGGTCAGAAAAGGAATTCTGTTGCTTTTGGGTTCACTAGATCAAAGGTCAAGGTCACCAGTACATATTGCAAGCGATAATCTCCAGGAGTATAATACCAACACTCATGAAACTTAGATACATTGGCCATGGTGAGAGGAGGAACCCTATCATTTTTGGGCTTAGTAGGTCAAAGGTCAAGGCCTAAATGTTTTCATATGGACATACACATTGCAAACGACAATCACAGAAATATGATACACACACTTATTATACTTCATAGGTGCATTGTCCTTGGTCAGACGAGGAACCCTATTACTTTTGGGTTCAGTAGGTCATCACGGTCACATTGAACTGACAATGACTAAGACATTTCCTGACTGCAACTTGTAACTATTAGACCTACAATTTCGAAGCTTTACAGAAATAGTACCCATGTTAAACGACCTCTTAATTTTAAGCTTAGTATGTCAGATATTAAGGTCACTTTGGCCTGATCATGACAAATTCCTTCTCAGCTGTTATTCAGGAAGATTTGATCTGCAGACTTGAAACTTTATACAAATAGTGCTCTTGGTTAAACAACATCCCCTATCAGTTATTTTTTTGTTAGAATGTCAAAGGTAAGGGTTACATTGACCTGACACCTAGGAAATGCTTTTAACATAAAAACTTTAGGAAACGGCTGTATATTGCCCCTTGAGGCGGCGCTCTTGTTCTATAACGTAATTATGTTTTTCTCCTCTAAAAATTAAAATTGAGTTATTACTGAAAAATGGCAACATAATATTTATTTTAAAAGATTGATTGTTTATGCTGTATCTAGCCCATGGGGAGATCGTGGTTCTGTTATTCAGTGCCGGACCACTGGACATTCGTCTGACACAGCACCCTGCCGTGTCTGCTGTGATTCACTGCTTCTTCCCGGCCCAGGCTACCGGTATAGCCCTGTACAACGTCGTCACAAATAAATATCCCGAGGCCAACCCGGCAGGTAGATTACCCTTCACTTGGTATTCTTCGGATGATCAGGTAGGTATTTTTTACCTCTACGCCATTTTTTGCCACATATTGCATCAATGAGAATGATAGTCATCAGAAATAACTGAATGATTACAGTACTCAGAAAAAAAAAAAGTTAAATTAAATGTCACTTTTTGGCCAAATGTTTTATCTTTTGCATATTTATTTATTTTAATAAATTATATACGTCCAGACAAAAAATGTTTTACATTCAAGTTTTTCTTACCTCAGTTTCACACAACACAAGCCATAACGATTTTACATCTGCATCACACCTGTATGTTCCTACCTAGACGTGAGAATCATGGCTCTTATGGTGGTATGTACCTACCATAGAGCCACGATTCCTGTGCCTTTAGGAATAAATAGGACCCTGTACCAACACCCGTACACACTTTTCCAAAAATGTTTCTGAAGGTATCATGCAATGCCTGTATAAACAACCACTGTATTTCAATAAAACAAACCTTAAATACTACAACTGCATGCAGAAAACTCACCAAAGAGGAAAGACTTGCCGATATAGTCGATGTTCCAAGGCCACTGTTAATTTTCATCATTTTCATTGTTTACGTTCGAAATAAATCTCGTTATCGTGTGAGGTCTCCTTCTGTATTTCGAAACTTAACCCCACCCTACTCACATCTGACAATTTCCGATTAAGGTTGTTCATTTGTCTCAGTTGTAGGCGGGATTAATATGAATGAAAGCGCGCAATATTTGAAAAGATAAACATTCAAGAAAAAATATGGCTCCTGAAACATGGAGTCGTACAAAAATTGCCTAGATAGATGAGATATTCTTCACTTTTATGCTTGCACATGTGGTTTTTAAGGTTTAGTCTATTGAAATACGGCAGTTGTTTATGCAGGCATTACTTGATATCTTCAGAAACCTCACCATAAGAGCTAAGATTCTCGCAGCTAGTTCCTACCCAAAGTTCATATGTAGGACCTTGACCTGCTTTTTATACTTTGATAAATTGCGTCAAAGTTTTACTATCAGGTATTTTCTAAGCTCTATTTCTCACACACCAGAGGCCTTAGATTTTTCTATTTTTTCACATGTTTACACCTGAATGACAGAAGTATCTTCCTAACAAAAGTAGGTCCATTTGAATGACCTGACCTTCTTTTCACTCTTTGTTAATTTACATTAAAGTTATATTTTATGTGACTGACTGTGCTAAAGTGGGGCATCCATGTTCCATGGACACATTTTGTAGTTTGCTTTAAAATTTGTATTGTTTCTGCAGGTTCCAGCCATGACAGACTACAGCATGATGAACAAAACTTACCGTTACTTCCAGGGTGTACCCCTGTATCCATTTGGCTTTGGTCTCTCCTACACACAGTTTCAATTCAGTGACCTTAACCTGATACCTACAAAGGTCAAAGCTGGACAAAATGTTACTGCCACTTTCCAAATCACAAATATTGGGCCAACGGCAGGGGGAGAGGTTTGTTATAGTTTTAGATGCATCGTTTATTCTTTGTTTTTTATGCATCAGGCTTTGAACAACTTTGGTAAACAGTTCTACAGAAACTGAATTGAATTGGGTTTTAAGGCGCACCAACACATGAAAGGTTATATGGCGCCTAACAGGAATGAACATGTCGGGCTCATCCTCCATTTACATCAAGATAAAATATGGAAAATGGGCCCAGAACCTTCTCACCTGCAGAACTGCAGAGTTGCTGCAAATTCTATTGTAGACACTCCATTTACGCTGGAGCCACGTTTATTGTTTTTCTGCCACTGCTATAGTGATTTGAGCGAGATGGCACCTGAAACAATGCAGGGGTCATGATGAAGACCTTTAATGATCATGAACAAAATATGATAAAATGGACATGAATTTGGTGGGATTCTACCCTTCTTACGGGATCTGCAGTAGCCCTATTCTTTGCCTGGGAACCACACGGCGCTCTACAAAAACTTGATAACATAACTCGAGAAACTTGGTAAAATAACTCAAGTGTATATGCAGAACTAGTGTTATTTTATATTTATCACATAATGTCTCTTGTTAGCAGTGTTGAACACCCATTTAATATTCTATTGTATGACACACGTGTCATACAACCTGGAACGATTTTGATTGGTTGAGTTAAACCTGTAACACTACGCAAGTTTATTAACTGAAACTATTTTATTTATTACAAATTCACCCAGATCTGAGTCATAAACTTATTATTTGTGACAGCTTATAAAAATAATGCACGTTATACAAAACATTGTTGTTGGTTTGTTAAAAAGTTGGCGTAAACATCATTTTGTAAAGAGGTAAAGCACAAACTCTTTTATACGCAACGTTATGTGTGAGACGCAACGTTGCGACGTCACATATTTAATGACGTTTTGGCGTTAACGTGTGTCTCGCGTCGTGGCGGTTCTATGTCCATCTGAATTATTTTTTACTAATTTGATTGCAATTTTATGTGATAAAAAGGATCTTAAACTCGTTCCCATTCCATATAAAAACTCGTTTTGAATTGTTTTTAATTTTAACTCGCCAAAAGGCTCGTTAAAATTAAAATTCATAACTCGTTTCATAAATCTTATATGAAATGGGAACTCGTTTAAGATCCTCTATAAATAAAGAACAAGATTATATATTTTCGAGTGACTGAGGGAGGGACACTTGAAGTTTTTATCAAGCATTACAATAACGTCTCGATTTATTACAGTAATCCAGTATCGTTTTAACTTGAAACCTGCTTGAATATGATTAAAAATATGTTGAGTTTCAAATTTTCTTTGTTATTCAACCATAGGTTTTAATATATTATTGGTGCAATATAATCCACAGTTAGAAATATGCAAAAACATCTGCTTTGTACTATTCTTATAATTAATATTAATGAGTGAAACATGCAAGATATGTAGAAGAAATATTAACTGGAAGCCACGAAAAAAATTGCCATGTGTCCCTTTAAACAAGTTGTAAATAAAATAAATACTATTCCTTTTTAAGGATTGACTAAATATTACTTTCAGGTGTACCAAGTCTATATATCATGGCTGAATGCGACGGTGCCAACACCTAAATATCAGCTGGTCAATTTTAACCGCACCATACTGGACAAGGGTCAGTCAAGGTCATTTAATGTAACAATCACTAGTGATGTCATGGCTGTATGGGTCGACAACAGAGGATTTGTTATTGAACCAGGTGAGTGCACGTGCAAATCATTAATTATTTATGATGCATGTCAGTATGTTAAAATCTTAAAGGGGATGTTGCACTGTTCTGGAACTAGTTACATTTAAACGGGCTTTAAAAAACGTGGAAAAGGCTGAACAAATTATCAAAATATCTTAAAAAATATAGGAGATATGACCTTTTGAAAATGTGCAAAAAGACTCCAATGGAGGCAGCCATCTTTGAATGATGACCTCATCAAGCCTTTTTCCATATATGGAAAATAGATAATAAATGGTGTTTAAAGCAAATAAATGTATTAAATTATAAATATAAAGTAAATATTTATACTGTATATGCTCTTTTTACAATTTAGGCCATAAAAAATTAATTACCTGGTTCTCAGGCCCGCCCGCATGTCTTTTTTTGGTGCCGCATTGCCGATTTTATCTCAAAAGTAATAAAATAAAAATTGGAAATGCGCTACCGAAATTTCGAAAAAAAAGTTCCGCATCCAAGTTCGTTCCGGTTTTTACATGCAACTACCTCAGGGAATCCCCTTGTGGGTAGACTGGTGCATGGCCGACTATCTGCCGCTCTGCTCGCTAGCTTGTGAGTGTTGCAGTCGTACGGGTACCAATCTAGGAGAGTCAGACGCTTAAGACGCTTGGAACTAGTAGGTGCTACAGAACAGGCGATTTATTCAAGCGTCTGATCGACAAAGTCTCACAACAACATGCAATAATGGCGGTGTCATCGAGTTCGATTGAAGTTCATGCGTGATCTAATACAAATATATGGACTTATTGTGATTGAAAGAAGCATAAGTCGGAAAGAAATGATAACGTAATGATCGACAATAGAGATGAGCTGATCCAACTGGTTATTGCACATGTATTTCGAGATATTTTGCATCAATACATGTATTGGAATTAAAAGTTAGCATAAAAAAAAATCGCCCGCGTATCTGTTGACCACTGTAAAATTGTAAAAAAAAATGCGCCCGCCCGCATCACTTCTCAGAAAAAGTGGCCTGAGAACCAGGTAATTAATTTTTTGTGGCCTTACATGTATTTGCAGTGATATTCTTTGTTTTAAATGATATTTATCAATATGCAATAAATGGTAAAAAGGCGTGATGATGTCATCAATCCAAGATGGCCTTCGTTTAAGAAGTTTTGCCAATTTTCAGCAGCTCTGATCAGCAGAGCTTATGCCGTGGTGCGGCGTCCGTCGTCCGTCTATCCGTCCGTCTGTCCATCCGTAAACTTTTATTTGTAGCGACTACTCCTCTGAAACTACTGGATGGATATTCATGAAACTTTACAGAAATGTTGCCCATGAAGTCTAGTTGATCCTAGCAAAAATTCATGTTGATGTGAAATCCAAGATGGCCGCCAAAGCTAAAAATAGATTTTTAAAATACAAGTTTGTAGCGACTACTTCTTGAAAACTATAAGTGATATTGATATGGGACTTTTTCTAAAATGATCAGCATGACATGATGTTGGTCCTTGTCGAAAATCGTTTTGATTCGGCGTTAAACATGGCTGCCAGCTGCCATCTTTGTTTACATAGAGTTATATAATGAAAACTTGTAGCGACTACTCCTCTGAAACTGCTTAACGGATTTTCATGAAACTTCACAGGAATGTTGCTCTTGATGTCTTATTGATCCTAGCAAAATTTCAGGTCAGCCGGGAATTCAAGATGGCCGCCACGGCTAAAAATAAATTTTCAAAATACAAGTTTGTAGCGACTAC
The DNA here is from genome assembly GCA_037043455.1 of Cyrtodaria siliqua. Lineage (NCBI taxonomy): Eukaryota > Metazoa > Mollusca > Bivalvia > Adapedonta > Hiatellidae > Cyrtodaria > Cyrtodaria siliqua. Next base: position 51,107 of record JAWPHD010005045.1, read on the forward strand.
TTCTTGAAAACTATAAGTGATATTGATATGGGACTTTTTCTAAAATGATCAGCATGACATGATGTTGGTCCTTGTCAAAAATCATTTTGATTCGACATTAAACATGGCTGCCCGGCCGTCTTTGTTTACATAGAATTATATAGTAAAAACTTGTAGTGAATACTCCTCTGAAACTACTTGGCGGATTTTCATGAAACTTTACAGGAATGTTGCTCTTGATGTCTAATTGATCCTAGCAAAATGTCAGGTCGGCCGGAAATTCAAGATGGCCGCCATTTTTCAAAATACGTTTGTAGCGACTACTTCTTGAAAACTATAAGTGATATTGAAATGGGACTTTTTCTAAAATGATCAGCATGACATGATGTTGGTCCTTGTCTACTCCTCTGAAACTACTTGGCGGATTTTCATGAAACTTTACAGGAATGTTGCTCTTAATGTCTAATTGATCCTAGCAAAATGTCAGGTCGGCCGGAAATTCAAGATGACCTCTTGTTAAAAGATCATATCTCATGTATTTTTGTGATATTTTGATAATTCTTTCAGCATTTTCCATGGTTTTTAAAGCCCTTTTAAATGAAGCTAGTTTCAGAATAGTGCAACAACCTCTTAAATAACTGGAATTTATAAAAGCAGACAATATGAAGGTCGTCACATCGTTTTAGTAGATCTGTTAAAGCTGCGCAACATGACCGACAACATGACCAACGACATGACCAACAACAATATTTCACTATCTCTATTGGGGTGGCACAAGCCTTTCAAAAACACTCAATTTGCTTTCTCATATCTAGAATGTTTTGGACCGGACCAATTAAATTCTTTGTCTTTGTTTTACAGGTGACATAGCTGTATATGTTGGTGGCCAGCTACCCAACCAGAAGACTACAGTGCCGTCAAATATACTCAAGGCCATATTTACAATTTACACTTGACATCACTCCGGCAGGCAACATAATCATTTGGCTATCATACATCATAACCAGTATTAGGTGCATTACCAATAAACACAAGAATTAAACAAGCATATATTGTGGACTGGACTCTAAACTATGCGAAGTCCTTTATACTGTTAAATAGGCCCTATGGGTCTATCTATTGTCTATAAGATAAATAGCAGTCTACTTGCCTATAGCGATAGTGCTCCTGTCCCAAGTTCTAGATGAGGTGTTGTCGGTAGGAAGGGTAGAATTCAAAAGAAAGCTTTTTGGAGATGGCCAGTGTTTTTCCGCATTCACGTCACGCTCGACGTTGATTGGTTGGTCGCATTGACCCAGAAAGGTCAGTTGTACTCCTGAGGCCCGGTTAAGAGGGTTGACCACAAGTGACCGGCACAACAATACTTTAAATGCACTTAGCACAGTCTTGCATTCAGTCCTCGAAATTTCTTCCTCAAAACACTGAATCAGTCTGCTTAAACATTCCAAATCAAACCTTTTTTTAGTGGTTTCAGAGATGTTTGTGATTTTTATGTAACATGTGCAAGATAATATTTCCAACCCATGGGTAAAGATCAGATTGTCCAGAACCTGCTGATGTATGAGGATATTCCTTACCTGGTATGCCAGAAAATAACTGTATAACAGTTACATTAATAAATATACATTTTGTTACATATTACATTTTCTAAATAAATTGCTTTAATAAAAAAATAATTTTTATGTTTTGTTCAACACCATTGACATTACTGATTATATTATACGTTATATGTTGACCAGTTTTCTGCAATAAGGGAACACTCCAGGACTTACGAAGAATTCAATTGTTTAATGGCTCAACACATAATCTTGTTATATTACATATTTGTCTTGTGATTTATATAAGAAATACTGGTAAAAGAAAAGCTATATCTACTCGTTTGCTCTACTGCGAAATGCGAAATATCTCCCAGTGGGAGTTATATCGCAGTACGGAACATTGCTCGGCCTTTTTCGTCAGTGGCGGTAACGCCAGATGACGTTCTGCTTGTTTTACGGACGTCGTCGTCACGACTAGGAAATACTGATTACGGAAATTAACGAAGAGTTCCGGTTCCGCTTGTTTTGTTTGTATGACGTAACGTCGTCTTGGCGTTCTCGTGCAAACTGGTGTAAAATAACAAAACATTTTTTTTCCCCGTTTAAATCATCACAAAATATGTAATATATAGTTTAATAACCAGTGTTTTTGAGATACCGGAAATATTTCCCTCGGGAGAGAAATTGCCCTGATATAAGAACTCGTGCTTTACTCATTCTTATATCGGAGCACTTGTTCTTATATCAGAGCAATTTCTCTCCCTCGTGAAATATTTCCGGTATCTCAAAAACACTGGTAATTAAACTCTATATTACGGCTGCCCCAGAGAGAGAGAGAGAGAGCGAGAGAGAGAGGACTGATACACAGCAGTCCGGAACTGCGCCTTACTCTTCCTATTAAATAGATTCCTAAGATACACAGCAGTCCGGAACTGCGCCTTACTCTTCCTATCAAATAGATTCCTAAGATACACAGCAGTCCGGAACTGCACCTTACTCTTCCTATCAAATAGATTCCTATGATACACAGCAGTCCGGAACTGCGCCTTACTCTTCCTATCAAATAGATTCCTATATCCGGAACTGCGCCTTACTCTTCCTATCAAATAGATTCCTATGATACACAGCAATCCGGAACTGCACCTTACTCTTCCTATAGATTTCTATGATACACAGCAGTCCGGAACTGCGCCTTACTCTTCCTATCAAATAGATTCCTATGATACACAGCAATCCGGAACTGCGCCTTACTCTTCCTATAGATTCCTATGATACACATCAATCCGGAACTGTGCCTTACTCTTCCTATCAAATAGATTCCTAAGATACACAGCAATCCGGAACTGTACCTTACTCTTCCTGTCAAATAGATTCCTATGATACACAGCAGTCCGAAACTGCACCTTACTGTCAAACAGATTCCTATGATACACAGCAATCCGGAACTGCGCCTTACTCTTCCTGTCAAATAGATTCCTATGATACACAGCAGTCCGGAACTGCGCCTTACTCTTCCTGTCAAATAGATTCCTATGATACACAGCAGTCCGGAACTGCGCCTTACTCTTCCTATCAAATAGATTCCTATGATACACAGCAGTCCGGAACTGGGCCTTACTCTTCCTATCAAATAGATTCCTATGATACACAGCAGTCCGGAACTGTGCCTTACTCTTCCTATCAAAAAGATTCCTATGGTTCTTTAACAAACTCAGAAGATACACACGACTGCCTGGTTTACTGCCTGGTTTACCTCCTGTCCCACAGACGAGACTAAATAATTAAATGTCTTGGTCATGGACGCCTCGTTAACAAGATAGGGTCTTTCTTTTTCAACGGATTTTTTCCAAACTTTACCAGATTGTTGATGTCAACGAAAGCTTGAAAGATTTTGAAAATCAGGCAGTGCGGACCAGGCCTTCATTTTTCATCTGATCTATACCATTCTTCACCATATTGTTACTATTCATGAAACCTTGGGACAAGTTTAAACAAGAGGTCAATGACCTTGAAGCTCTACTGATTGATTTTGATTTCAGGAAGTAGTCGCTACAGACTTGTTTTTTGAAAATCTATTTTTAACCATGGCGGCCATCTTGAATTTCCGGCCGACCTGAGCAACATTCCTGTGAAGTTTCATGAAAATCCGTCAAGTAGTTTCAGAGGAGTAGTCGCTACAAGTTTTCATTATATAACTATGTAAACAAAGATGGTCACTGGCAGCCATGTTTAATGTCGAATCAAAATAATTTTCCACAAGGATCAACATCATGTCATGCTGATCATTTTAGAAAAAGTCCCATATCAATATCACTTATAGTTTTCAAGAAGTAGTCGCTACAAACTTATTTTTTAAAAATCTATTTTTAGCTGTGACGGCCATCTTGAATTTCTGGCAGATCTGAACTTTTTCTAGGATCAATTAGACATCAAGAGCAACATTCCTGTGAAGTTTCATGACAATCCGCCAAGTAGTTTCAGAGGAGTAGTCGCTACAAGTTTTTACTATATAACTATGTAACCAAAGATGGCCACTGGCAGCCATGTTTAACGTCGAATCAAAATAATTTTCCACAAGGATCTACATCATGTCTTGCTGATCATTTTAGAAAAAGTCCCATATCAATATCACTTATAGTTTTCAAGAAGTAGTCGCTACAAACTTATTTTTTAAAAATCTATTTTTAGCTGTGACGGCCATCTAGAATTTCCGGCCGACCTGAAATTTTTCTAGGATCAATTAGACATCAAGAGCAACATTCCTGTAAAGTTTCATGACAATCTGCCAAGTAGTTTCAGAGGAGTAGTCGCTACAAGTTTTTACTATATAACTCTATGTAAACAAAGATGGCCACTGGCAGCCATGTTTAACGTTGAATCAAAACGATTTTTGACTAGGATCAACATCATGTAATGCTGATCATTTAAGAAAAAGTCCCATATCAATATCACTTATAGTTTTCAAGAAGTAGTCGCTACAAACTTATTTTTAGCTGTGACGGCCATCTTGAATTTCCGGCCGACCTGAACTTTTTCTAGGATCAATTAGACATCAAGAGCAACATTCCTGTAAAGTTTCATGACAATCCGCCAAGTAGTTTCAGAGAAGTAGTCGCTACAAGTTTTTACTATATAACTATGTAAACAAAGATGGCCGCTGGCAGCCATGTTTAATGTTGAATCAAAACGATTTTTGACTAGGATCAACATCATGTCATGCTGATCATTTTAGAAAAAGTCCCATATCAATATCACCTATAGTTTTCAAGAAGAAGTCGCTACAAACTTGTATTTTTAAACTCTATTTTTAGCTTTGGCGGCCATCTTGGATTTCACATCAACATGAATTTTTGCTAGGATCAACTAGACTTTATGGGCAACATTTCTGTAAAGTTTCATGAATATCCATCCAGTAGTTTCAGAGGAGAAGTCGCTACAAATAAAAGTTTACGGACAGACGGACAGACGGACGCCGCACCACGGCATAAGCTCTGCTGATCTCTGATCAGTAGAGCTAAAAATCTATTTTTAGCTGTGACGGCCATCTTGAATTTCTGGCAGATCTGAAATTTTGCTTGGATCAATTGGACATCAAGAGCAACATTCCTGTAAAGTTTCATGACAATCCGTCAAGTAGTTTCAGAGGAGTAGTCGCTACAAGTTTTTACTATATAAGTCTATGTAACCAAAGATGGCCACTGGCAGCCATGTTTAACGTCGAATCAAAATAATTTTCCACAAGGATCAACATCATGTCATGCTGATCATTTTAGAAAAAGTCCCATATCAATATCACTTATAGTTTTCAAGAAGTAGTCGCTACAAACTTATTTTTTAAAAATCTATTTTTAGCTGTGATGGCCATCTTGAATTTCTGGCAGATCTGAAATTTTGCTAGGATCAATTAGACATCAAGAGCAAAATTCCTGTAAAGTTTCATGACAATCCGTCAAGTAGTTTCAGAGGAGTAGTCGCTACAAGTTTTTACTATATAACTCTATGTAAACAAAGATGGCCGCTGGCAGCCATGTTTAACGTTGAATCAAAACGATTTTTGACAAGGATCAACATCATGTCATGCTGATCATTTTAGAAAAAGTCCCATATCAATATCACTTATAGTTTTCAAGAAGTAGTCGCTACAAACTTGTATTTTAAAACTCTATTTTTAGCTTTGGCGGCGATCTTGGATTTCACATCAACATGAATTTTTGCTAGGATCAACTAGACTTTATGGGCAACATTTCTGTAAAGTTTCATGAATATCCATCCAGTAGTTTCAGAGGAGTTGTCGCTACAAATAAAAGTTTACGGACAGACGGACAGACGGACGGACGGACGACGCACCACGGCATAAGCTCTGCTGATCTCTAATCAGTAGAGCTAAAAACAACAAATCGGATTAGTAACATAAGAGTTATGGCCCTTTGATTTAGTTAAAAAAATGCTGTGTTTTGCTTTATTAAGACAAAAGGGCCTTCATTTGGCCAGATTTCAATGAAACTTTTCAGGGATGATCAGTACCAAACCTAGTTGTACATATCGTCACTGTGTTCCGGTTGAATGATTTTAGCAGAGTTATGGCCCTTTAAAGGGTTTATTACACCACTTCTCTGGACCAGTTCTCCTAAACCCTTGGCCAGATTTCAACGAAACTTTGCAGGGATGATCAGTGCGACGCCTAGTTGTGCATATTGTCGTGTTCCGGTTGACAGATATTTGGCAGAGTTATGGCCTTTTAAAGGTTTTTGATACACTTTCCGGGCTAGTTCTCCTGAACCCCTGGTCGGATTTCAACGAAACTTGTTAAAGATGATCAGTATCAATCCTAGTTGTGCTTATCATCGCCATATTCCGGTCGAATGATTTTTGGCGGAGTTATGGTCCTTTAAAGGTTTTAATACACAAACTTTGTCCAGACTAGTCTCTTCTGAACTCCTGGCCAGATTTCAGCGAATCTTGGCGGGGATGACGAGTACCAAGCCTAGCTGCGCCTATCATTGCCGTGTTCTGGTTGAATTATTTTTGGCTCAGTTACACATTGTACAGACTAGTTCTCCTGAACCTCTGGTTATCATAATCGCCAAGTTCCGGTTGAATTATTTTTTGACAGAGTTATGGCCCCTTGTACATAATTTTATCTTTAGCCAGTAGAACGTCCAAAGGCCCGTTTTATTTATTTTTTTAATTTATTTTTGGTGGCTTTTTATGATCTTTGCAGATGAAATATCAAAATCGTAGAAAGGGCTAGTAACGTCGGATAAGAAGGCTCGGATTATACATGGGTTTTCTTTTGATTCGAAGTCTATCATTCAATGTGGTGGATGGAATAAAGATAGGCACTATGTATCCTAGTCAAAAAGAATTTAACTGAATGTTGTTCAATGGCTCATCAACACATTATAGGTTATTTAGAGCTGCCTCAGTGAGTTACATAGAGGGTTGAAATTTTCCTATCTAAACCGCATTGACATCGCCAACGTTTTGCGTGTTATTTACACAATGACGTCATGCAACCGACATTGTTGATATCAGCGCCTGACTTTTATCTCACCCATGTAAAACGCGGATAACCTTATCCCGTATGCAACACAGCGTCAATTGATTTTCCATTGGGTCCCATTGTAATGTTTTTGTTCGTGGTATAGAGATAAACAAAATTTACAACATGTATTTAAGCTTAAATTCTTCGTTGATCCAATATCTGCAATTTAAAACACAATTAACAAATATTTACCAGATTGAACTTTTTTTAATTTGTTTGCGGACCTATCAAAATTTAGACAAAAATAAAACCCCTTGGTGATTAGACCCATGATGTGTAAAATGAGGCAGAATTAGCTAGAAATCTTAAATCAACATGCATTTTTCTGTGATCTCTTCCTAAAATGCTGTAGATTTAGAACCTGGTAAAGATAAATCAATGTAACCTGTAAAATGTAAAAAAGCGGACTTGTTTTTTTTAATCTACCTCCTTCATTTGAAGAGCATGAGTATTCAAGGGAGATAATAGTGGAGTCCTTAAGGTGATTTTTTTTTCTAAGGTGTAACACGCCCATTGATTGTTGCATTGAGTTGTGTGTGAATTAAAATTTAAATGCCATGTTGTCATTTATATCTAGGCCCAAATTAAAAATGAATAACTTACATTCTCATTGCAAATGACACATATGCTGCCAAAAAATCCACAGAAAAATGGGGGTCATGTATCTTCTAAGAAAGAACTTGTCTCATGAATGAATGGTCCCTTTAAAATCATAGACACTTGAGATGCCATGATATTGTATTCATACACTCATTTCCATATAAGCAAAATAAATTAAAAACTCACAATTTTAACATGACAATGCTTGAAAAATGTAACAAAAAGATCAACAATGTGATATAAACCAAAAATAGCACTTTAAATTAGTGAAAATGCCTTTTTTTACAAAAAGAGAATTATTTATTGACGCCATTATGCGACTACCCCAGGCCGACACTTCCTGTGTTGCAATGGGTGTGCTACACCTCTAATGAGCACCTCAATGATAATTGAAAATGTATATAAATCAATTACATGCTGAAAAGTGCTAAACATTTTATTTCATTTTTACTGTTTTTCAAATTATTCAAGTTTTAGTGACCTAGGGTATTGGTCGAAATTCAGGCCGAGTACCTTTAATATTTTGAAAATCTACAGTAGTGATAGAGATTTTGGATTTTCCTGGTCATTTGTGCTCAGCCATGTCTGAAACTTTCAAATATACATGAAAAGGCATCTCTACATTTGAATATAGCATAAATATGATCTTTAAGAAATATTTATTCCCATTGTAATGTTTTTCTTCGTGGTATAGGGGCGTCCGTGGCCGAGTGGTTAACGTCTCTGACTTGAAATCACTTGCCCCTCACCACTGTAGGTTCGATCCCTCAGGGGCCTAGGAATCTGTATGTGAGGAAGCTATCCAGCTGGCTTGCGGAACGTCGGTGGTTCTACCCAGGTACCCGCCCGTGAACGAAAATTGTCCGGAGGGGCACCTGGGGTCTTCCTCCACCAATGGAAGCTGGAAAGTCGCCATATGACCTTAGCTGTTGGTGCGACTATAAAATCCAATTCAATCAATCAATCAATCTTCAGATTGAACTTTTTTTAATTTCATGTTTGCGGACGTATCAAAATTTAGAAAACAAGATGGCCAAGATGGCCCATTATCGAACATCTTCGAAATCTTATGGTCATATACAATCTGTGCAAGTTTGGTTAAGATTGTTCAAGAAATGTGGCCTCTGTTGTTTAACAACATTGATATAAAGATGGTAAAGATCAAATACAAAATGAAGGTGCTAGAGTGTAACCTCTGAGGCATGGCCAAATGTGACCCCAGGATGAGAGCTGTGTGCCTTGCGGTTTCAGAGAAGAAGATTTTTTAAGTTTTTCCCTATACAAGTCTATGTAAAATATGTGACCCCTGGGGCGGGGCCAAATCAGGATCACCATCTGAACAAACTTGGTAAAGGACCATAATCTTATAGTAAATGCAAAATATTAAACCTCTGGCTCTTGTAGTTTCAGAGAAGATTTTTTTTTTTTTTTCCTATTATGAGTCTATGTAAAACTGTGAGCCCCTGGACAGGGCCAAATTTGACACCAGGGTCACCATTTGAACAAACTTGGTAGGGGACCATAAACTTATAGCAAACACAAAATATTAAACATCTGGCTCAAGCAGTTTCAGAGAAGAAGATTTTTTAAGTTTTTCCATATACAAGTCTATGTAAAACATGTGACCCCTGGGGCGGGCCAAATGTAACCCCAGGGTCACCATTTGAACAAAATTGGTAAAGGACCATAAACTTATAGTAAATGCAAAATATTAAACCTCTGGCTCTTGTAGTTTCAGAGAAGAGATTTTTTTCTTTTTTTCCTATACAAGTCTATGTAAAACTGTGACCCCCGGGGCAGGGCCAAATTAGACCCCAAGGTCACCATTTGAACAAACTTCGTAAAGGACCATAAGCTGATGCTACATGTAATACATGAAAGCTCTGTGCCTTGTGGTTTCAGAAAAGAAGATTTTTTTAAAAAAAAAATCCTATATAAGTCTATGAAAAACATGCAAAATCTCAATATACAAACTTTGGACCCCCAGGGCAAGGTCATTTTTTCATTTGAACAATTGAATGTTGTTTAATGGCTCATCAACACAATAAAGGTTATTTAGAGCCGCCCCAGAGAGAGGGGAAGGATACATAGGAATCCGGGAACCGTGCCCTACTCTTATTATCGAAAGATTCCTATGGTTCTTTAACATGCTCGGAGGATAGACCGATACACGGGACCGCCCGGTTTACGTCCCCATCCGACGGACGAGGCTAAGGAAAAGTGTCTTGCCTAAGAACACACGACGAAACTCAGTGGCACCACGGAGGATTGAACCCGGGGCCTCCGGTTACAAATCCACTGCGCCAAGCCAGCCCTCTCATTTGAACAAACTTGATAGTCTAGGAATTGGCGATCATTTTAAAAGAAAAACTGTCGAAATCTGTCCAGCGGTTCTTGAGAAGAAGAATTTTTTTTAAGGTTTCAGCTATACATGGTAATGGCGGCCATCTTGGATGTCGCACTGACCTAATTTTAACAAATCTAAAAAGCATTTATCTATGGATCAACCAAGTGAAGTTTGGTCAAAATTGGCCTAGCGGTTTCTGAGGAGAAGTACTTTGAAGCAAAAGTTAACGACGACGGACGGACGACAGACGAAGAGTGATCCCAATACAACCCCTTGGTGATTAGACCCATGATGTGTAAAATGAGGCAGAATTAGCTAGAAATCTTATATCAACATGCATTTTTCTGTGTTCTCTTCCTAAAATGCTGTAGATTTAGAACCTGGTAAAGATAAATCAATGTATCCTGTAAAACGTAGAAAAGCGGACTTGTTTTTTTTAAATCTACCTCCTTCATCTGTAGGGCATGAGTATTCAAGGGAGATAATACTTGTGTGAGTCATGATGGTGATGACTGATGGCGATGATGGTGATGGTGGTGATGGTGGTGGTGGTGATGATGGTGATGATGGTGTTGGTGGTGATGATTGTGATGATTGTGATGATGGTGATGATGGTGTTGGTGGTGATGATTGTGATGATGGTGGTGATGGTGGTGGTGGTGATGATGGTGATGGTGGTGATGATGGTGTTGGTGGTGATGATTGTGATGATGGTGATGATGGTGATGATGATGGTTGTGATGATGGTGATGATGGTGATGATGGTGATGATGGTGATGATGATGGTTGTGATGATGGTGATGATGATGGTGGTGGTGATGGTGATGATGATGATGGTGATGATGATGATGGTGATGATGGTGGTGGTGGTGATGATGGTGATGATGATGGTGGTGGTGGTGATGGTGATGATGATGATGATGGTGTGGTGATGATGGTGGTGATAGTGGTGATGGTGGTGATGATGGTGATGGTGGTGATGGTGATGATGGCGAGTTGAATGCAGGTCCACCAGATTTCAAGTCCACTATACTATCCACTGAGTCTCCATTCAAAAAACTAACAATGGTATACTGTAGATTCCTTCAAGCTCGAGACATTTTGTGTACTGTAATAAACAGCAAACAAAACTGTTAAAGCAGACGTCACTTGCCGCTGCTGCAAAATGTCTCGCCACAATTTTCCATAGGGTCCCATTGTAATGTTTTTGTTTGTGGAATAGAGATAAACAAAATTTACAAGATGTATTTATGCTTAAATTCTTCATTGATCCAATATCTGCAATTTAAAACAAAATTAACAAATATTTACAAGGTTGAATATTTTTTGATTTCATGTTTGAACCACCTATCAAAATTTGGCATAATCATACGACAAAAATACAAGCCCATGGTGATTAGACCCATGATGAGTGAAATGAGGCAGAATTAGCTAAAAATCTTATATCAACTTGAATTTTTCTGTGATCTCTTCCTAAAATGCTGTAGAATTAGAACCTTATAATGATGCATCAATGTATGCAATGGAAAGTAAAATGCAGAGAAGCGGACCTATTTTTTTATCTACCTCCAACTGTAGGGCACACGTATTCAAGGGAGATAATAGTGTTGCGAGTCCAAAACAAAACCACATTTTGCATTCTACTGATCTTGGGAGAAACAGTGTCCACTTGCATCTAGAGATTCAGCAACATTTTGATATTACATTAATGGAATATGAAATAACTAACACACACATGATCTATATATATTATTTTTAATTTTTATAAATAAATTAATTTCCATGTGTTAAAGCATTGTGGCAATAAAATCTTTCTACACCACTGAAAATATGAACTTACTTAACAAGAAGCAAAGTTCTTTATTTACGTACATTTTTATTTACGTACATTTTCATTTACGTACATTTTCATTCTGGTAGCAATCAGATTCCAAATTTCAGTTAAGTCAATGGTCAATTAATCAGCCTTTAATAAACTTTTGGAATATTCTGGCCCATGTGCCATCACAGTGACAGGCGATGCTGAAAGAACTCCGATGATCAACATGAGCAATGACTAAACTGCATCCGAAGTTCTATTGTGTTTGACCAATGAACTCTCACACAATATGCTTCATTACCAAAAGAAGCATGATATAACCAATATGGACGTTGTTCATGTCACAGTAAAATTTCCAATGCTGTTCACGTCATAGTAAACTAAATGCATTCATTTGCAGCAGTGTAGTTCAGCAGTTTTCTAGAGTGTATGTCACAATTCCACTGTCTACAAACTTTGAAATCAATGGATGCATTTCATAATTTAAACATTTGTATTATGATTCTATGAAGGACATCAAGATAGTAGCTTATCAATCTAATTTTTTGTTCAATCAACCAATCCGTAATTGCTATGGTGATTTTTCTTCTTTTTTTTTCTAGGTGTTTAATTTGGTATCTAAATCTAAAAGCTAAATGATAAAGATAATGGGTCCGTTCAGGGTTCTCCCATCGGTTACGAAAGCACTCTCGGTAACCATCGACTACCATCGGTCACCGTCGTTTGCCGATAGGTAAAACATTGGTAACCAAACTTCCCGCGACTCTACACCTGAGGTAGTATCGGTGGCCTCGTTGGTACCAAATGTTACCATCGGTGACCATTGGCAACCAACGTGGTTGCCGATGGGAGAACCCTGAACGAACCCAATGTCTACACTAATGAAGTTTTCCAACAAATCAAGGTAGAATTCTATACAATGATGATCAAGTAATGTCTAAATGATATGTCATGTTTTTGGAATGTGGTACCAGAACCTACAATTTCAGGGGCATGAATGATAACCCGATCATATTAAGAAGATAACAGTGAATTATTTATTTTACTGCTAAACCATGGCAATGATTGACCTTCACATTTGACAGAAGCATCCCGAATGCTGAAATGCATGCAATATAAATACATTGTTTTATCACACAGTTACTGACCGTCTGCTGGGGTAACAATTGAATTGAATTGGGGTTTTAAGGCGCACCAACACATGAAAGGTTATATGGCGCCTAACAGGAATGAACATGCCAGGCTCATTCTCCATGTACATCGAGATAAATATGGAGAACGGGCCTAGAACCTTCTCACCCTAAACTGCAGAGTTGCTGCAAGTTCTATTGTAGATACTCCATTTACCATGGAGCCACGTTATTGTTTTCTGCCACTGATCTAGTGATATGAGCAAGATGGCACCTGAAACAATGCAGGGGTCAAGAACCTTCTCACCCTGAACTGCAGAGTTGCTGCAAGTTCTATTGTAGATACTCCATTTACGCTGGAGCCAGGTTATTGTTTTTCTGCCACTGATCTTGTGATATGAGCGAGATGGCACCTGAAACAATGCAGGAGTCATGATGAAGACCTTTAATGAGCATGAACAAAAAATCAGTCCCCGAGAACCACACGGGGCGCTTGGGTAACAAGAATGATATTATGTCACAACGCCAGCACCCAAGCAGACCATTAATATTTGCTATATGATATTGCATCAAAACAACAAAACTATATTATAAATCCCTGTGTGGTTGCCAAGGTAGAATACAACCACTGCAATCTCAAACACACCATTACATGCAGAGGGGTAGGACCCCTCCATTCATATTCATTTTGTCATTTTTTATCATGCTCATTCAAGGTCTTCATCATGACACCGCATATGCAAACGTGGAAACGTGGCTCTATCGTAAAAGGAGTGTCTACTATAAAAGTTGCTCTGCAGTTCTGCAGGTAAGAAGGTTACTTTTTCTTTTCAGTATACATTAAATAATACATACGGGACCAATACCAGCAAAACAAAATAAATGCCGGGGTTTTGAGGGACATTAGAGAGAATAATTATGGTAAATACAGTGCGGTATAAAATTAAAACATTTGTAATATATACTAGTTTTGTAATATATACTAGTGCATACTTTAAAGCAATGTATTTTAATAGCATAATGATTGTATAAAACAACAATAAGCATTTTATAAAGAGACCAGCTCACAATGCAACGTAGTGACCTCACAATGGTGACGTAGTGACCTCACAATGCAATGTACTGACCTCACAATGGTGACATAGTGACCTCACAATGGTGACGTAGTGACCTCACAATGGTGACATACTGACCTCACAATGGTGACATACTGACCTCACAATGGTGACGTAGTGACCTCACAATGGTGACGTAGTGACCTCACAATGCAATGTACTGACCTCACAATGGTGACGTACTGACCTCACAATGGTGACGTAGTGACCTCTCACAGTTGACGTACTGACCTCACAATGGTGACGTAGTGCCCTCACAATGGTGACGTAGTGACCTCACAATGGTGACGTATTGACCTCAAAATGCAATGTACTGACCTCACAATGGTGACGTAGTGACCTCACAATGGTGACGTAGTGACCTCACAATGGTGACGTAGTGACTTCACAATGGTGACCTCACAATGTTACAGGGTTAGCTGTATTGGAATTTTGAATTTTGCTACGGTATATCAGTCATTTAATGGTCGCAAATTTTGTCTAATGATGACGCCTTAGCGGAGCCGCTAAACATGATTTGCGACCATTAAAAGACTGATGTACTGTCGCAAAAGTCAACATTTCAATACTGGCTAACTCGTTTCTAACCCATTTCAGTGATTTGACAATTTTTCTCACAAATGTTTTCAAATAAAACTAGACAACATTATGCTTTTGACAGTTTAACGTCACATGACTGGATTTGCGATGGGTTATGCATTATTTAATAGTCACACATTTTTGAACGTCAACCAATCAGATTGCAGGAGTTTTGTCAAGTGCGTTAGAATACAGAAGATACGATGAGAGCAAATTCTTTAATATCTTCGTTTAAGAAGCCATCCAAAATTTATGGCTATTTATGTTTTTACATATTCCCATACAATTTTGAATCAGTCCATGATTTTATAACTGTTATAATATAACTAGTGGTGTGGGACATGTGTAATATGCAAATGAAGGCCGAATTATCGCTCGTCTTTTCCGTTCAGCTCGGGAGCAATCAGAATTGGCTCATCATTTACAATCAGTTCTGACTGATCAGGTACAGAGTAGACCGAAGCAACATATATAGGCAGCTGACTAATTACTGTACGTTAT
Organism: Cyrtodaria siliqua; assembly: GCA_037043455.1. Lineage (NCBI taxonomy): Eukaryota > Metazoa > Mollusca > Bivalvia > Adapedonta > Hiatellidae > Cyrtodaria > Cyrtodaria siliqua. Next base: position 66,260 of record JAWPHD010005045.1, read on the forward strand.
GTGGCGTTATGTGGCATTGTGTGGCGTTATGTGGCGTTGTGTGGCGATATGTGGCGTTGTGTGGCGTTGTGTGGCGTTGTGTGGCGATATGTGGCGTTGTGTGGCGTTGTGTGGCGATATGTGGCGTTGTGTGGCGTTATGTGGCGTTGTGTGGCGTTTTTGGAGTTATGCCATAAATAAAAACTCACATTCGTGCCTACTTACTATTGAAATTGTTTAATTTGTTGGATAAAATTGATACAATGCTCAGCATTAAGCAACAACTATCACACACCAATGTATCAACCGCTCAATGAAAATCTAGATAAAATTGTTCCGAGATGCCATCCTAGATTAAATCTGGTAAAACTTAGTCAGGCCCTCCTCTGGGCATCGCCAATGGCGAAAGAAAAAAGAAAATGGCTCTAAATTTCAAACTTTGGCGGAAGTGTTTGGCACATCGAAATTGCCAAAAGCGGAAATTGTTTAATTTCTCTGCTGTCAAATAGACCTCAACACTAATCACCGTGATATGAGTGTACATTGAATGTAGTCTAAAACAACATAACTAACCAATTGACACCTACCACGCGCGAACACTTAACATTAAATAAACAAACAAAGCTGATAACCTTTAGTGTTCCGGTAATTAACTTAATCCCTAAATAACAACTGATGACTGTCGTTTTCGCCTCGGGGGTAATCAAGTCTCTCATGCAACACCTTGCAACCATAAAGTATTACACCACTGAATAATATCTAGCCAATCAGGTTCTAACCAATCAAACACAAATCAACACCTCATTAATTTACACATTTTACATGACTGACTAGATCCACGTGACATTTGTTTTGTTTTTGTTCATTCATAATTTCGAGGTGTCTGAATCTGGATTTCACAAAAAAATGCAAACATTTTACACAAAACACTGGTTTATTAATCAGTTTCCAGGAGGTTTTATTTGTATTTCATTGCCAAAATATGTTTTTTAATGTATATGGCAGTTCATCTTTTCAAAATAAAAAAAATAAAAAAAGTAAAGATAAGCGAATGTCATGGGTTTTCGCGGTTCCTGAAATACGAAAAAACCGGCAGGTTCTGAACTTGTTACTGATATAAAAGCCTACCTATACATATTAAACAATCAAATTAAAGCCTCTATGTATGATTCCTGCTGTCATTAGGTTCAGCTAGTTGATTTAAGCAAACATGCGATGTAGAAACTTTCCAGATATTGGTGGTTCGAAAACATAAATATTTTTTAATAATATTGTTTGGTTTTATTCATTTCATTTCTAAGTGTACCAGATATAAACCAAATCTCTTATTTTCACATTTAAAAATACATTTGTACATAAAACTCGAGAAGTATTGGCTTGGGCCATTAGAGCCAAATGGCTCCAATTTCTCCAATTTGGCTCCAACTTTTTTCATTTGGCGCAAGTGGTGGCGCAAGAAAAAAAATTGGCCAGAGGGAGACCCTGTTAGTACTACACCACTCAAGGTTAATTTACATGTGTGACATGATGGACTATATAGATACGTCTTGAGGTGTGTTCATGTGCGACATGATGGACTATATAGATACATCTTGAGGTGTGTTCATGTGCGACATGATGGACTATATAGATACGTCTTGAGGTGTGTTCATGTGTGACATGATGGACTATATACTGATACGTCTTGAGGTGTGTTCATGTGCGACATGATGGACTATATGGATACGTCCTGAGGTGTGTTCATGTGCGACATGATGGGACTATATAGATACGTCTTGAGGTGTGTTCATGTGCGACATGATGGACTATATAGATACGTCTTGAGGTGTGTTCATGTGCGACATGATGAACTATATAGATACATCTTGAGGTGTGTTCATGTGCGACATGACAGACTATATAGATTACATCTTGAGGTGTGTTCATGTGCGACATGATGGATTATATAGATACGTCTTGAGGTGTGTTTCATGTGCAACATGACAGACTATATAGATACATCTTGAGGTGTGTTCATGTGCGACATGACAGACTATATAGATACATCTTGAGGTGTGTTCATGTGCGACATGACAGACTATATAGATTACACCTTGAGGTGTGTTCATGTGCGACATGATGGATTATATAGAATACGTCTTGAGGTGTGTTCATGTGCGACATGACCTATATAGATACATATTGAGGTGTGTTCGTGTGCGACATGACATACTATATAGATACATCTTGAGGTGTGTTCATGTGCGACATGACAGACTATATAGATACATCTTGAGGTGTGTTCATGTGCGACATGATGGACTATATAGATACATCTTGAGGTGTGTTCATGTGCGACATGATGGATTATATAGATACGTCTTGAGGTGTGTTCATGTGCGACATGATGGACTATTTAGATACATCTTGAGGTGTGTTCATGTGTGACATGATGGACTATATACTGATACGTCTTGAGGTGTGTTCATGTGCGACATGATGGACTATTTAGATACGTCTTGAGGCGTGTTCATTTGTGACATGACGGACTATATACTGATACATCTTGGGGTGTGTTCATGTATGACATGATGGACTATATACTGATACGTTTTTGAGGTGTGTTCATGTGCGACATGATGGACTATATAGTGATACGTCTTGAGGTGTGTTCAAAATATGTTATTGTGCGTCATAATAAATAGTACTCAAGAAGTACCTATTGTTCAGTGGTTAGAATGTCGGACTGTTAATTAGAAGCTTGTTTGGTCTTCGAGTCCCCGAGTGAGGCAAACCTTTTTTTTTTCTGCAACTTATAATGCTACTGGTGTACAGGTATATGTACCACTCGATGTCAATAAGGTAAATGACGTCCTGCAATAAATTTGACGCTTAAATAGCCGATTTTCGCCATGAGCCTACAAAGCAGCATGCATTGAAGTATAGGGCCTGTAGCTTTAAAGTGTTGATGTTCAATATAAGCTGCGTGAAGACTTGTGTCATGAACACAGATGACTAAAACATAGCATGTCCAAATGGGGGGGGGGGGGGGGGGTAAGCTGCGTGAAGACGTGTCATGAACGCAGATGACTAAATGGGGGGGGGGGGGGGGGGGGGGTGCAAATGTTTTCTTCTGAAAAAGTAAAATCTGTTGTTTTTTAAGAAAGTTTAAAATATCAAATGGGGGGGGGGAGTTTCTTCTAAAAAAGTAAAACCTGTTGTTTTTTTTAAGAAAGTTTTAAATATCAAATGTTTATACTTGTTTCAATTTAGGTTAATGACTCCGACACTGTACCCGTAAATCTATTATTGAACGCCATATCAACTCCTTGCGTTGTCTTGAATAAGTGTATGGTTAATTCCTACAATATGTGTCTATAATTGTTAAAATTAACGAAATTATTATCAAGACAACAGTTTGGCTGTAAATGTAACTTTTGGTGATTCTATATCGTTTTTGGACTGTATCAAGCGCAGTTCCATCTGGGCTGGTGTTGTTTTGTTGCCTGGTCCCGCCGCAACTGCAACACACAGATCATAATTTATACAAATCATAATTTCACATCCGGGCATTTCTCACATATTTCCAAGATGGTGAGATACTCTGCGAAAATAAAGTGGTTTACTCGGACTTTATCCTCAATCTCTATATGAAAAATCAATCTATTTAACCCTTAACCCGCTACATATATATAACGGACTGTTCTTTCTTTGAATTAAGACCATTCCATTTATGTGACAAAGGGGTGTTTTGGGGAAAATGACTGATCAGCAGGCGGACATTGTAAACCCTGATAACCTGCGAGTTATTCGCAGGCTGATCTGGGTTTACAATGGACGCAAAGGCTATTATAGTCATGCTTAGCGGGTTAAAATAGATGTTAGATGCATCCACACTGGTGTTTTAAAATAAGACAGCACTAGAAGTAGATACATAGCTGTACACAATTTTATAAAGGCTAGTCAGTTGTGCATCAACAATAAACACTGAGTTTACCCCCTACCAAAATGTGGAGGTTCATCACGGATTGGTCAAATGATTTTGATGTCATGTGAAAGTAATGAATAAATGATCAACGTTTTCTGCGCAAGATTATCTGTAATAAATTTTCACCAGAAACAAATTTAAAATGTGCGTACATACCTTTAGCTGCCTGCATCGTCCGTATAATGACAGTTTGTACAGTAGATACAGTTTTCTCCAATGCAGTCTGTAGGGGACACAAACCAATCAATTATGTAGAGATAATATTTGAGTGTTGTAAAAGAACATCTTACTCGTATTATTGTCTAAATAAAAAGCGGCAGCGCTAACATTTGTCTTGTTTAACTGTATTTCTCGATCGCAACTAGGTAAAATGGTTTTACCTTTTCGTGACCTAAGCAACTTCACATTGCCTATAAAACCAAGACAACTGGTAGATTGACTGATATACGTAGCTTTACAGTGCGGAATAAATTGTCCCATTCAAACAACCTTCACACACACCAAGGCATGTTGATATCTCATTCCTAACTAAAGTTATTGCCAGGAAACCATGAGTACACTCCCCTGTCGAACGACATACCCAAATCTAATAACCAGGTTTCTGTTTGAAAACTGCCTAAAAAGAGATGCTTAATGCTAACCCACAAACTGACTTTGAAAATGACTGAATAAACTAGAACTATCACTGAAGGTGATGAATACCCCCACTTTTTTGCTCTAGCCGATGATGGGCAAAATCAGAAATAATAAATGTCTAAAATATCTGTTAATTTTTCAATGTGAAAGAAATTCTAATTAAACTAGAGCTATCACTAAATGTGATTAATACCCCCGCTTGGTGACCTGTTTGAATATGTGCGTACCCTCAAAAAAGGTACTGATTCTGTATTTTCATATAAATTAACTATGAAAGTATGAACTGAATGTTGTTTAATGGCTCATCAACACAGTATAGGTTATTTAGAGCCGCCCCAGAGAGAGGGGAAGGATACATAGGAATGCTAAGGGAAAGTGTCTTGCCCAAGAACACACCAACGGAAACAAATTAACTAAACAACAAATTTAATGCAAAGTATTTCAATATGATTAATAGTCCCACATTGGTGTCCAGTCAGAATAGGTATTATTTCCTTAATATGGATGCGTGGGAATACTCTGAAGTTCGTGCTGAGCAGAGTCTCAATTACAAATAAAAGATATGTGGAGTCTCACATATTAAATAAGAAAAATGAAAAGAAAATCTGCAACGATTATTTGATTATCTGTTAAATAAAGTGACAAATAATTAAAATATGTGGTCTTAAGTAAAAATTAGTGGAGTGTAACCTTATGAAGTCTTATAATTAGTGGAATGTAACCATATATGTTTTCATTAAGTATGTTCACATCATACCAAAATGGCAAAGCAAATATGCAACCATGTAACCATCATCTGATAAATAACTCGAAAGTGATTATTCTATAGCCCCCACGAATTCTCGTTTGGCAGGGGTATAAATATGTGGAGTCTTACATAAAAATTCGTGGAGTGTAACCTAATGAGGTCTTAAAATTCGCAGTGTGTAACTTTTGAGGTTTTCATTATGTATTTTCTCGTGATAAAAAAACAGAAAGGAAATATAAAACCATTATCTGTTAAAAAAATTAATTTAAACACTTAGCGGAATATTTTGTAAAAATTAGTGGAGTGTAACCTTATAAAGTCTGTATAATTCATGGAATGTAACCTTATGTGGTTTTCATAATGTATTTTCACTTCATATAAAAATGAAAAGCAAATATGCAAACAAACAGGATGCGATGAGATGGGACGCAACACAATGTAAATTAGTGGACTGTAACCTATTGAGGTCTTAAAATTAGTAGTGTGTAACTTTATTAGGTTTTCATTATGTATTTTCATGTCATAAAATAAGAAAAAGAACATATGCAACCATTATCTATTAAATAACAGGACATATAATTAAAAACTTAGTGGAATCGTGTGTAAAAATTAGTAGAGCGTAACCTTATGAAGTCTGTGTAATTAGTGGAATGTAACCTTATATGGTTTTCATAATGTGTTTTCACAAAATACCAAAAAGGAAAAGCAAATATTCAACCATGCAATCATTATTTGTTAAATAATGCGATTGGGACGCACAAGACGGGACGCGACACAATGTAAATTAGTGGCATGTAACCTTATGAGGTCTTAAAATTTGCAGTGTGTAACTTTATGAGGTTTTCATTATGTATTTTAATAAGGAATATATGCAACCATTATCTGTTAAATAACAGGACAAATAATTGAAAACTTAGTGGAATCCTATGTAAAAATTTGTGGAGTGTAACCTTATGAAGTCTGTATAATTAGTGGAATGTAACCTTATGTGGTTTTCATAATGTTTTTTCACATCATACCAAAACGAAAAGCAAATATACAACAATAAGTATTATCTGTTAAATAATAAAACGCGACGGGACGGGACGCGCCGCGACGGACAAAGTGATTCCTATTTATCTTCGAAGCGAGGTTATAACAAAGGTCCATAATTCTGTAAAAAAAAATGCAGAATTGAACAAGAGGTCAATGACAATGAAGCTCTACCAATTGATTTTGATTTCAGGAAGTAGTCGCTACACTTGTTTTTTGAAAATCTATTTTTAACCGTGGCGGCCATCTTGAATTTCCGGCCGACCTGAAATTTTGCTAGGATCAATTAGACATTAAGAGCAACATTCCTGTGAAGTTTCATGAAAATCCGTCAAGTAGTTTCAGAGGAGTAGTCGCTACAAGTTTTCATTATATAACTCTATGTAAACAAAGATGGCCGCTGGTAACCATGTTTAACGTCAAATCAAAACGATTTTTGACAAGGACCAACATCAGGTCATACTGATCATTTTGGAAAAAGTCCTATATCAATATCTCTTATAGTTTTGAAGAAGTAGTCGCTACAAACTTATTTATTTTAAATCTATTTTTAGCTGTGGCGGCCATCTTGAATTTCCGGCCGACCTGAAATTTTTCTAGGATCAACTAGACATCAAGAGCAACATTCCTGTAAAGTTTCATGACAATCCGTCAAGTAGTTTTTCAGAGGAGTAGTCGCTACAAGTTTTTACTATATAACTCTATGTAAACAAAGATGGCCGCTGGCAGCCATGTTTAACATTGAATCAAAACGATTTTTGACAAGGATCAACATCATGTCATGCTGATCATTTTAGAAAAAGTCCCATATCAATATCACTTATAGTTTTCAAGAAGTTGTCGCTACAAAATTGTATTTTAAAACTTTATTTTTAGCTTTGGCGGCCATCTTGGATTTCACATCAACATGAATTTTTGCTAGGATCAACTAGACTTTATGGGCAACATTTCTGTAAAGTTTCATGAATATCCATCCAGTAGTTTCAGAGGAGTTGTCGCTACAAATAAAAGTTTACGGACAGACAGACGGACAGACGGACGACGGACGCCGCACCACGGCATAAGCTCTGCTGATCTCTGATCAGTAGAGCTAAAAACCATTAATGCAGAGACACATCATATCATCACATGAGAACTATATGTTAGGTGTAATAACAATCCATGAAAGGTGTTAAAGTGAAAGCCACATGAAGTTCATTATGAAGTGAAAAACTCATTATGAAGTGAAGTCAAATAAAGACGCATAATTCTGTAATAAATTAGGCAATCAATGATGGGTGATGTAGAGGGATGTAAAGTCATTAGTTGTTATGAGTATATGAAGTTTGGGAACAATCCATTCAAAAGTGTTTGAGATATGAAAGTATTAAAAATGTGTTACGCGACGGGACACAAATGTGTGACGGGACGCGACGTTGGGGATGTGATTCCTATATAGCCCCCACTTCACTTTGTGAAAGCGGGGGTACAATGATGCATACCTTTAAGTCATTATCTTTGTACATCCAAGCCAGCAGACACGAAGCAAACAGGTCCCCTGTACCAACAAATATAGCCTGCAGGTATGGCATTTCTATCCGATAACACTCCTTTTTACCGTCTGTAAATATGAAAATCAAAACTACTTTTATGTACAATTTTATTTTATGACAGAAGGAAACACAACCTGGGTTGCTTTTGAAACGGAGATGGGTGTTGGATGTAAAACTGGAGATATACAGTCAAACTTGTGTTAAGAGACCACTCAAGGAAAAAGCAGAATTGGTCTCTTAACACATGTGGTCCCTAAATACAGGTCCATTATAATGTAAATCAATACAATTGGGAACTGAAATGGTTGGAGCACATCAGGGGTTCGAATTAAAATTGACAGATGATGAAATTTTCTATTCTAAAGGGTCAAACCAAAATGAACGAGCCTAAACATGACTCCCTATTTACAAGAAACTTCATTCAGCAATTTGTGCCACCCTAGGTTATGCACCAGGGTTAATCTTAAGTATTCTGCACTCGCTTTCGTTGAACATCTTTGGTAAATGCAGAACAACCTGGTCCTACATCCTAGCTTGATTGATATTGGTAAATGCAGAACAACCTGGTCCTACATCCTAGCTTGATTGATATTGGTAAATGCAGAACAACCTGGTCCTACATCCTAGCTTGATTGATATTGGTAAATGCAGAACAACATGGTCCTACATCCTAGCTTGATTCATATGACATTTTTATCATGAATAGGAGATTTCCAAATGTTACATTCTTCTACAAAAAGCCAGATGTACCCATTTTAATAGTACAAAAAGCCAGATGTACCCCCTTTAATAGTACAAAAATCCAGATGTACCCACTTTAAGTACCCACTTTAATAGTACAAAAAGCCAGATGTACCCACTTTAATAGTACAAAAAGCCAGATGTACCCACTTTAATAATACAAAAAGCCAGATGTACCCACTTTAATAGTACAAAAAGCCAGATGTAGCCACTTTAATAGTACAAAAAGCCAGATGTACAGTACAGCTCACACGAAACACACACTTCACTCGATTCGCCGAGTTTGGTCGTATCGAGTTTCGCGCGTATCTACGCGGAGTCAGTGTTTGTACTCGGCGAATTCACGCGGCGAAAGTACGCTATTGCCGAGTGAAAACCACTCCGAGTTACTCCGCGTAGAATCCAATTAAGCAAAAGTGCACACCTGTGAACTTCGCGTAACTCGGCGTGAAGGATGCCGCGTATCTCGGCGTAAAATTTAATTAACTAATTTTCCTTCGGCGTCGGCCATTTTTTTTTTAGAATCGAATAGAATATTTCCAATCACGGGCCACCAAGTACATGTATGTAATGTAATAAATATAGGCACGCGCACACAACAAATGCTTGATTGTGACGAGGAGTATTAATCAAATTATGAAGCAAGATTATATTGATAAAAACAAGTAGAGGTCTACCAATCGGAATTGGCAATTCAGTGCAATATATTGCTCTCTAAACATATTACAACTTTCTTTTCAGGTAAAAGTTTGATCAGCAAATAGATTTATATCGGTGCACAAGTTCGTACATCATGTCATGTACATGTATCTGTTGATTATGTGCAGAATAGTACCGGAGATAACGAAAAGCAAGTGCAATCAGATTAATTTCATTTCCTATTGTATACCCGCGTGCCCGCTATGAGTATGGCATAGATCAATACACGCGTTTTATATTTAATATTCAAGTATAGCACAGTCTAGATAAAAGTGTATAGACATATTCAACTGCAAGTTACATGTAAAAATATTCAGGCTAATTTCAGTTTTACTTTTGTTAAATTTGTGAATAAGGGAATTCGCCAGGGCGATGTCTTTAGACCTATTCAATTACTTTTGGAATATGTAAATCGCGTAAGATGTTGCTTGGTATAACTTAATGGACGCAGTATCCAACTCGTTTGATAAATTCAATATTAATCAGGCACTCGTGTAAGATCATTAAATATTACACATTGATAAGGAAACAAAACAATAGATGCAGCTAGGTAGTCACAATTGTAAAAAAAACATCATAGATTACGGAAATCATGCAACGAGATCCCTTTCACTATATATTGAATTTATTGAACAATTTGGATAAAATTCTCGCATAGCCTCACATCATATAATTTTATCCAACTCGTTTGATAAATTCAATATTAATCAGGCACTCGTGTAAGATCATTATTAGACATCGATAACATCCAATAGATGCAGGTAGACACTATTAAAAAAAAAGTCCCCCTCCGACTAAACTACGATTTAATTTTAATTACTTTTGGAATATGTAAATCGCGTAAAATGCTGCTTGGTATAACTTAATGGACGCAGTATCCAACTCGTTTGATAAATCAATATTAATCAGGCACTCGTGTAAGATCATTATTAAACATCGATAAGAAAAAAAAACAATAGATGCAGGTAGACACGATTGTAAAAAAAATAATTACCCTCCCACTACAACTACGATTTAATTCGTGAATAGAGGAAATCGCCAGGGCGATGTCTTTAGACCAATTAAATTACTTTTGTGTAATCATACAAATGTGTACAAACTGTCTTACCTTTTCCGACGTTCTGAAAAAGCCGCTCATGCGGATTTGGTGCTTCTTGTGGACGTCGTACAGAACCAGGAAGCAAATATCTTCCTTGTTTAGTAGCTCTAAATGTCATTGTTACTAGTAACAGTATTCACAATATCACAAATAAAACTTGCTTGTATATTAAAACATGAGGACTCTGTGTTTTTTGTTTCTTATTAATTCACAATAGTTTAGTGTTTTTCTTATTAATTCACAATAGTTTAGTGTTTGTCAGCAGATGTTAATATGTAACTGAGTGATCACAAACCAAGAATGATGTAGATGTTGCGATATATCGACTAGACTACACCATATGAATCAAAGGAATGAGTTATGCTCTCAAAACTAGCTTCGAGTTTGGGATGACAGTAGTGTTTGTGAGGTTTGGTGCACCCTAGAACCTGGTTTAAACCCCAGTCTTTTTTTGCCACTGACCGTTTGAAGATGACAGCCCTATTGTCAACCTTTTTTGTGTGTTTTTGACGTCATATTCCATATTAACATTTCCATTCATGTTTGTCGTTTTGCGTGTTTTAGAGTTAACTGTATTCTGGGGAAGCTGCTTTTCCTGTTCGACTTTTATACTTTTTTTAAGTGTTTCTACGACCAAACCTCTGTTAACAATAATGGATGCCCTGGTTACTAGGTTAAAGGATAATTTTACATCATTTTTATAAATAGATAGCCTACTGCAGTGCCAGTGTTAAATATTTCATTATGTATTATTATTGGTGCGACGGATTGCGGCAGGTGCAGTTCATAAATTCATATGGTTTTTTTTCAAATAACTTGTAATTAAGGAATTATAAGGCCAGTATCAACTTTTTTTGTTGATCAAACCTCGTATTTGACAAAATCAGCAAATATTTTTATAAAGTTGGTCTTAAAATCCACTTACGTAAGTTCATACCACAAAACATCTAAGGCAATCAGGCACGCAAACGAAATATGTATTTACATACATGTATATACTGTACTTTACTCAGTATACATATTACATAACATATTTTATTTATCCAAGAGAATACCACGATACCACGACACGTCCCTAATTATCTATACTAGTGTAATGGAAGCGTGATCTAACCTGGTTACTGCGACATGTACATGTAAAGTACATGTTTACAATATCGTAACTCTGCTCAATACACATGAAAACGCCCGATTCAGAGTCCTGACCATGGCAACGCGCTTGACAACGTGTCAGACAACGTGTGCTAAGAAATAGAGTGTGTATTTAAGTTTTGTGTTTGGAAGCTAGCATTGGTTGCCGTTACAGATTAAAACTAAATATTTATTTCGTCCTCATGACAGTTGTGTTTAATTGCATTTGAGAGTACAGCAGCACAAACGTCAACTATAAGGTAACTTTATTACTTTCACGCACAGTGTACATTTAAAACAAACATAAACATAAAACACGTAGATCTATGCAGATGTACATTACCTGTACGAATGCCGTTCATCATTGTTTCAGACATAAACATTCAAGTCCGATAAAAAGGTCATTTACCTGAATAATTGACGACTCGGCGAATGCCGAGTTCGTCTACGCGGAGTATCGCCGCGAAGTTACGCTAGTCGTTCGTTCAAGGCCGCTAAAAAGGTCATTTACCTGTATAATTGGCGACTCGGCGAATGCCGAGTTTGTCTACGCGGAGTATCTCGGCGAAGTTACGCAAGTCGTTCGTCACGTAGCTGATTTCTACTCGGCGTAGTTTTATCGTCCAAACTCCGCGAAATTACGCGATTTCTGAATTCCTCACTCGGCGTGAAAGAGTGAAGTGTGGGTTTCGCGTGAGCTGTACTGTACCCCCTCTTATAGTACAAAAAGCCAGATGTACCCCCTTTAATAGTACAAAAAGCCAGATGTATCCACTTTAATAGTACAAAAAGCCAGATGTATCCCCTTTAATAGTACAAAAATCCAGATGTATCCCCTTTAATAGTACAAAAAGCCAGATGTACCCCTTTAATAGTACAAAAAGCCATATGTATCCCCTTTAATAGTACAAAAATCCATGTACCCCCTTTAATAGTACAAAAAGTCAGATGTACCCCCCTTTAATAGTACAAAAAGCCAGATGTACCCCCTTTAATAGTACAAAAAGCCAGATGTATCCCCTTTAAATAGTACAAAAAGACAGATGTACCCCCTTTAATAGTACAAAAAGCCAGATGTATCCCCTTTAATAGTACAAAAAGCCAGATAGTACAAAAAGCCAGATGTACCCCCTTTAATAGTACAAAAAGCCAGACCCTTTAATAGTACAAAAAGCCAGATGTACCCCCTTTAATAGTACAAAAAGCAAGATGTATCCCCTTTAATAGTACAAAAAGCCAGATGTACCCTCTTTAATAGTCTCTCGAGTAGGTTGGCTTGTATATAATTTTGCACTGCTGGCATAAATTTTACAACCTGCGATGTTGTGCTGTCACAAAGAGAATCTAAGCATGGGACTACATGCCATTTACTCACTTTTGATAGTACTGGCCAGTCCCACCAGTATCCCCTCTGACCCCAGATTGGTGCTACTGAGCACGACTGTTTTTGGTCCCTTGTCATGGAGAATCTGCATGGCCTTCAATGCATCAGCCTCACTGGTGATCTGCATACCAGTCAGTAATCTGCAGTGTGCAAACAGGAAGTAATAAAACTGGAATGATGCATTTTGGTCTTTCATCTGACTAACTATAGATAAACAATAATCCTTTCATTTCTTCAAACATTACAACTGGACGAATGTTTTGTTCGACCCTGTGACTTGGAAACAGAGTTAATGAAAAACTTCAATCAGAAACAATTAAGCGGTCTTGATGACCAACTTTTGGTACAATCTCATTAAAATCAGACCCTCCATTACGCTACGATATTCCACAATACTAATGATCTGACAACACTGCATTGGAGGTCACGTCAGATTGACCTTACGATTACCCAAACAGATTTCAGCCTACAAAATTGCTCGGTATAGACTACTTCACTGCGCATGTCGCGTTTCAGTCAAATTCTATTGAGCATAAGTTACAACAGGCTCTTTAAGAGCTTTCAATGTGGTGCAAAGAAAATGGTATGATCATAAATACGGACAAAACAAAAGTAATGCTTATAACAAGTCATCAAAAGAGATCATCTCTTAAAAATGAAAAACTCAATTTAACGTTAATCATCTTCTTAATAATATAAAGCAAGATAAGATTCTTGGAGTTCTGGCAGACAACAATCTGGCTTGGTTTGCCCATATAGATTACATCTCTAAGAAAGTATCAAGAAATCTATGGCTGCTTTCTAGGGTTAAAGAATTCTTAACGCTAGCTCACAGAGTGCAATTTTATAAACCTTTTATTCAGCCTCATTTAGACTTTGGTAATGTTGTATGGGGTGGTACATCCCAAACAAATCTTGACAGAATTTTACATTTTCAAAAGCGTGCTTGTAGAATAATCCTTGACTGGTGTTAGTGATGTATTACAAAGTATGAATGATTTAAAAATTCTATCTGTTTTCGAACGCATTACTTTAAGAACATCAGAACTTATGTACAAAGTATCCCAATCCTCATTACCTTCTTATATAAATGAAATATTCAAAACAAGACTTGTAAATGATGATTTACCTCTGATGCGGTCTCTATCATCTCACAATTTTATTATTTCTAAGCCGCGCAAAGAACTGTTTAAACAAAGTATTGCATATTCAGGACCAGTTGTATGGAATAATCGGCCGAACGACCTAAAACAACGATTGTATAAAGTTCATAAAAAATAAATGAACTTACCCTCAGTTAAATCTAAAAGCAATGTGCCACTAATTTTTTGGGAGAACATTGTATGAAAGTGTTATTGTTTATAATTGTAATTTTGATTTGTTATGCTATTCTTTGTAATTGCTATGCCAATTCTAAAATGAAAATGTGCCTTAAACTTTGCAACGTTGATGTAGGATTTATTAATATCTTACATTAATAAACAGCTTTTACGAGTATGACTATCTTACTATACTTTGACACAGATGTCTTTTACTTTAAATGTACTCAACATGAAAAACTCTTATACATTCGTAATTATAAAAAAAGATCTGTTTTTCTCATTCTGGTAGAGCCTCAGGTTTTAGATCACTTTCTCCTGCATAAATTGAAACAATCTTGAAGCATCTAAATTATTTACCATATCAAATGTGCACATTTTCTTTTTAGCTTCAGTATTTGTATATGATGTATATAATGCATGTCTGTTTCAAATTTAATTGTCAACTTTATTTTCTTTTTCTTCCTTTGTTTATATTGTAAACCTGTGTAAATATGTAAATTAGAGGGCCACATGGAAGATTAGTTCACAAACTAAATGTGTTACCCTCAATAAATAAAGTCTATTATTATTATTATTGATATTATTATTATTATTAAATGTTTTGGAGCAGTCTACGCTCGGTATTGAAAGAGACAATGTCAGTAACTTTTGTAAAACACAAAATAATTGCGTAACAACACACCAACCATTTTTGAATATTTACGGGGGAAAAAAAGATTGACATATTCAATAGCAGTACAAAACAATGTACCAATTTGTGGGACTGAACCCTCACTAAAATTACACTCGCGGGTCAACTGTTGACTTTGCTATCGACTGAGTTAAGCGGGCTGGATATTATGACATGCTATTTAGAAAATGTAATGTCGTATTAATCTCGGTGGAATATATATTTTCAACACACTTGAGAGCATCCATGATTTTCTTTGTATTCTTGATATAAAACATGCCAGTTAGTGCATTTCTTTGAATTTATCATGCAATCCACAGCAATAACACACAAAGACTTTTATCTTTTTTCGGATATATATCTATAGATGTGTTTTATGTGGATTTTCGTTTGTTCAGTTCACTCGAACATCTGAAGTACATATGAAACGCGCGATTTCATTGGTTGAATTTAGTTGATCTTCTCATGAATATTGATTAGGTGGAATCTGACATGACATCCAAGGCAGTGTTGTTAGATCCTATAGCGGAGAGTATCAATTCGTAATTAGGATATGATTTTAATGAGATTGCTTTTGGTAGGAAAGTATATTGCTTTTCTAGATAAATGTGAAGTTAGAATAGCGTAGGACTATTGATTACTTATAACCAAGCTAATGGAAAACCTCAAACAGAATCAAGGAAGTGTTAAAAAGAGTAGGTGAATTGAATTGAATTGGGGTTTTAAGGCGCATCAACACATGAAAGGTTATATGGCGCCTAACAGGAATGAACACGCCAGGCTCATCCTCATGTACATCGAGATAAAATACGGAGAACGGGCCTTGAACCTTCTCACCCTGAACTGCAGAGTTGCTGCAAATTTTATTGTAGACACTCCTTTACGCTGGAGCATTTATTGTTTTTCTGCCATTGCTCTAGTGATTGGAGCAAGATGGCACCTGAAACAATGCAGGGGTCATGATGAAGACCTTTAATGAGCATGAACAAACAAGAGGCCCAAGAGGGCCTGTGGACGCTCTACTTGCTAAAACAGCTCTTATAGATTTAGACAGATATAGCTCTCTTCTCCTACAGATTTAACAAAGGAAAATACAATATAGCATTTTTCAACAAATCAAGGGCCATAACTCTGTTATTACTGACAAGATCTAGCTGGTTTTCGAAATAGTCCAAGATTTCATTGATATACCGCGCTTTGCACAACTAGACATCATACTCAGGCTTCCTGCCAAATTTCGTAGAAATCCAACAAGCCGTTTAAGAGGAGTAGTGCCGACAAGAAATTTAAAATAAAAATGTCAAAGGGCCATAACTCTGTCAAAAATCAGCAAACTGGAACAAAAGCGTGATATGCACAACTAGACATCTTACCGATGCTTCCTGCCAAGTTTCGTCGAAATTCAATAAGGCATTTAGGATGAGTAGCACCGACAATAAATTTTAAAGTAAGTGTCACGTAATTAAAAAGATAATGAAAAAAATTGAAAAAATAAAAAATAAAAAAAATTGAAAAAAAAGACATAAAAAATTGAAAACATAAATAAAAAAAATATTTTTTTTTGAAAAACAAGAGGCCCAAGAGGGCCTGTGGACGCTCTACTGGCTAACATGGCTCTTATAACATCAATGAAGCGAGTGACTGCCATTTATGTTTTATTGGAAGTTTCGGGCAAAAAACAGCTTTTTGACTAAATCAAGGGCCATAACTAAAGAATCTAGTAAAGCTTGGTAAAGATCAGATGAAAAATAAAGGCCCTACCGTATTAATGAGACAAAATATAGCATTTTTAACTAAATCAAGAGTCATAAGTCCTCTGTTACTGGTCCGACTGGTCCAACATAGAAAAAAAATCAAAAAAAAAATTAAAAAAAAAAAAATCAAAAAAAAATTCAATAAAAAATTTAAAAAAAATAAAATTAAAAAAAAATAAAAAGAAATCAAACAAGAGGCCCAAGAGGGCCTGTGGACGCTCTACTGGCTAATATGGCTCTTATGACATTAATGAAGCGAGTGACTATCGTCTTAAAGAGGCAAAATATAGCATTTTTAACTATATCAAGAGCCATAACTCCGCCATTACTGGTCCGATCTGGCTGGTTTTCCAAGTTGGCCAGTAGAGATAATAAAAAAAAAAAAAAAAAAAAAATTATTAAGAAATAAAAAAAATTAAAACAAGCATTGATGTAAAACTGTGACCCCCGGGGCAGGGCCAGATTGAACAAAATTGGTAAAGGACCATAAGCTTATAGCAACAGCAAAATATTAAACCTCTAGCTCTTGCAGTTTTCATATTTCGTATGTGTCGTGCTCGGCCATTTCCAAAGGTCCATTATCATACTCTTTTTTTTTTCAGAGAAGAAGATTTTTTTTAAGTTTTTCCCTATACATGTCTATGTAAAACATGTGACCCTTGGGGCGGGCCACATTTGAACAAACTTGGTAAAGGACCATAAGCTTATAATAAATGTAAAATATCAAACCTCTGGCTGTTGTAGTTTCCGAGAAGAAGATTTTTAAAAAAAAAATCCTATACAAGTCTATGTAAAACTGTGACCCCCGGGGCGGGGACAAATTTGACCCCAGGGTCACCATTTGAATAAACTTAGTAGAGGACCATACGCTGATGCTACAAGTAATACATGACAGCTCTGTGCCTTGTGGTTTCAGAGAAGAAGATTTTTTAAAGTTTTATCCTATATGTCTATATGAATAACATGCAAAACCTCAATATACAAACTTTGGACCCCCCGGGGCACAGCCATTTTTGACCCCGGGGACTTTATTTAAATAAACTTGATAGTCTAGGCGTTGGCGATCATTTTAAAAGAAAAACTGTTGGAATCTGTCCAGCGGTTCTGGATAAGAAGATTTTTTAAGGTTTCAACCATATATGGTAATGGCAGCCATCTTGGATGTAGCGCTGACCTAATTTTAACAAATCTAAAAAGCATTCATCTAAGGATCATCCACTCGAAGTTTGGTCAAAATTAGCCAAGCGGTTTCTGAGGAGAAGTCGTTTGAAGAAAAGTTAACGGACAACGGACGGACGGACGACGGAAGACGGACAACACACCATCCCATAAGCTCTGCTGGCCCTTAAGTTTTCTCAGACCAATCCTGCTGCATTTATGTAAAAGCTTTGTTCCACCCACATATACAGGATGTAATCAAGGTGATTATCACTCGGTGTAACTGCGATGTACATTATTTCAATTTGCTCTGACATCACAATGTGACATAATTGCATTTATTTATATAATTAACATTGCTAAAAATAGATACCTTTGGCACATCTTTTGATTTCTTTTCCTCTAAAAGAACATATAACGAGGGTTCAGTTTTGCGCTGACCCCTCAATAAACAATGACCAAAAACCTTCACAGTGATTACCTTCACAGTGATTTTCAGTTATACATTAAAATCTGATGCAATATAAACTGGCCAGAAAGTTGATCATTAATGAAATGCTGTTCTTGTATACAACTTACTCTGCTTCGAACTGGTTTGGGGTGACAATGTCTGCCTTGGGTACGATCACATCTCTGTACACGGGCAACAGGTCTTCAGGTACATACTGCAATCAATAACAGTACAATAGGTATTTATTTATTGGAAATTGAATGTTGGAACTATCAACTGCATAACTAAATTTAAGGACTATTTAATGATCTATGATAATGATAACTAACACATTTCTGAAATCACCAATGCACAAGTGACACAAAAGGACAAATTGCATACACTCCAGCACGCAATAAGTTCATGTTCAACAAGAGGTTAAAGGACACATCGATTTCAGCTACAAGTGAGCAACAAAAATAAAGTTAAAGTTAAATCAATCTATATTCATTATTAAATATTTTATTGATAAATAATGAGAAAAATAGTTCAACAAGAAGCACCGCCTGCCGGTGCCGACGCTCGATTTTGAAGTACATTTATTTATTTATTGGGTACATTTAGTAGATCTAATAAAAGAAACCCACTAGGTCTCAGTCTACTTTTAGTCACTGAACATATTTATCTAACTTAGTTAAGTGAAACTATGTTAAAGGGCATACTTATCCTTAACTGCAGAACAGAAGTATTGCACATGTTAACTAAATTTTGTTAAGTATAAAAGTGGCCATCATTTTGTTAAAATAAAAGCATGAGTTATAGAACATGACTGTATGATGTCTAATGATGCAGAATATTAAGTGTCATTATGTAAAGTAGTTTCAGAAATAACAGCTTACATACAAACTTTAACCAACAAGCTTATATACAAACTTTAACCCGGAAGCAGACGACTCATACGCAGACGACAATAGCTTTTTTTTTTCTTCAAAAACATTGAGCTAATAACAAAATCACCCTATATCTAGCCCAAATCTCCCTGCTTGTCCTGTCTGAGTTTGGCAGATATGAATAACCCTTAGTGATATTGTCAGAATAAGTGACAATTTCCTATTCCATCCTACTTCAATCAATAGGGCAAACTGGGTGGAATATTTCCTCGGCAGATTTAATTATCTCAACACTTGAGATGTTTGACAGTTTGATTAAGTCTTCTAACACAGATGTTTAATCTAAACCATACACCATTATCAAGTTAATTCTAACTTCGTCCAGCTTCTTTCTGCCAATTTGGTCAAAACAACAATTTAGTAACGTATGGTTACAGACGGTATTTTGGTTTCCTTCATATTAAATATGCTTTTGACTATTAACAAAGTGTATTTTAAGTAATGAATTGTTGAACCACCCTTAAAGTTGAAATTTAAGAGAACATTTAAATAAGTATTCTAAAGCACTTGACTGCATTCTGATCAGCTGAACCATTAAAATTTGCGAGATTTAAACATGTATAACCTGTCACAAATCTAACACGGTTCAGATATACAACTTGTTTACATTTCACTGGACGAAGTCAAAGTAATGCGTTGACAAACTGACATCATATAAATAAAGATATCCCTCCGAATGCAATGACATTCAACCATTGATCTGGGCTGTTTAACATTCAACCATTGATCTGGGCTGTTTAACATTCAACCATTGATCTGGGCTGTTTAACATTCGACCATTGATCTGGGCTGTTTAACATTCAACCATTGATCTGGGCTGTTTAACATTCAACCATTGATCTGGGCTGTTTAACATTCAACCATTGATCTGGACTGTTTACACATCTTTAGGTGTATTCCCTGGTTAAAGAGTTTTGGAAAAGTGTTAAAATGGCTGTACTTTTGAATTCTGAGAGGATATCTCTACTGTTTATGATCATAAATAATGTTCAAAGGTTTCATCTTTGAGTCAACACTGTTTATATTTGCGACCATTCAATTTACTGCCCACTTTACCATCTCAAAATTGAACTATATAACCCTGTAATATCAGACCCCTTCTGACTATTAGTCATTTGTTATTTTAAATGTTTGTGTAGTCACATATTTTTCCGGAAATTCTTATTTTCCTCACTATTCTTGTAAACATGCACACCAGCTGGTATAGAATATCCCCAACACCTCCAGGCTTACCCCGTTTAGGGACCACTGTCATGTATAATCTAAATTTAGTGAGTGTGACATATCTGAATACATATTGAAGGAGTTAATAACATAAGTTGCATGCAGATTAATTAATTTTGTAATATGTAATTATTAAGGAAATGCTTAAAGATGAATGGCCACCCTTTTTGTAGTATTATCAATTAACAACTTTAACTCTTAAACATCATATGAACATTTCTTGATAGTCCCGGAAAGAAACTTATATTTAAAACCACTACTAAGTTGTATGTAAAAATAAGTATTATATGTATGACGTAGATACTACTTTTACCACTGCGTGACTGCACGGGGAAATGAGGTAAATCTGAATTGAATAGCTGCACAACTATTGCCAGATAATTGATAAATATATTTACCTGTGGAGTAATTTACCTGTTTAAAGTTTTCTACGTCATCAAATAAAATCTTATTCTCGCTTTTCACAGATATTGCAATGTGTGAATTGTAAATATCTATTGTTGTGTATTGATTTTGATTTAAATAAACATAAACATGTTCATGAAACAAAACATGGCCGGAGAACTTTAACGAATAACATTCTACATCCTGTTTAACACAAGCCAGATTAGTGGAGTGCAATGGAATAACTCTACATGTGTCGATAATCTACTACATATGCAATTTTGCCATATATAATAAACATGATTGCAGTCTCATATGAGAATCATATGATTCTAATATAAGTCACATATAATTCTCATATTATAAAATAAGAGTTTAATATAATTTTTATATGGGAATAAATTCATAAAAGCTTCCTTTTTAAAACACACACATTTTCATGTGATTCTTATGAAAATAAAATATTTTAAAATAACTTTTATATGATGCTCATATGATACGCATATGATTCTTATATGTAATGTTTTATATAAGAATCATGTACTGTTCCTTTTATATAAGTATCATATAACAGGTAGCATGTGAGAAAAACATAGGAATCATACGATTCTTCTATATATGTGGATCATATGATTCTTCTATATATGTGGATCATATGATTCTTCTATATATGTGGATTGTATGATTCTTCTATATATGTGGATCATATGATTCCTCTATATATGTGGATCATATGATTCTTCTATATATGTGGATCATATGATTCTTCTATATACGTTGATCATATGATTCTTCTATATATGCGGATCATATGATTCTTCTATATATGTGGATCATATGATTCTTCTATATATGTGGATCATACGATTCTTCTATATATGCAGATCATATGATTCCTCTATATATGTGGATCATATGATTCTTCTATATATGTGGATCATATGATTCTTCTATATACGTTGATCATATGATTCTTCTATATATGTGGATCATATGATTCTTCTATATATGTGGATTGTATGATTCTTCTATATATGTGGATCATATGATTCTTCTATATATGTGGATCATATGATTCTTCTATATATGCAGATCATATGATTCTTCTATATATGTGGATTGTATGATTCTTCTATATATGTGGATCATATGATTCTTCTATATATGTTCATCATATGATTCTTCTATATATGTGGATCATATGATTCTTCTATATACGTTGATCATATGATTCTTCTATATATGCAGATCATATGATTCTTCTATATATGTGGATCATATGATTCTTCTATATACGTTGATCATATGATTCTTCTATATATGTGGATCATATGATTCTTCTATATATGTGGATCATATGATTCTTCTATATATGTTCATCATATGATTCTTCTATATATGTGGATCATATGATTCTTCTATATACGTTGATCATATGATTCTTCTATATATGCAGATCATATGATTCTTCTATATATGTGGATTGTATGATTCTTCTATATATGTGGATCATATGATTCCTCTATATATGTGGATTGTATGATTCTTCTATATATGTGGATCATATGATTCTTCTATATATGTGGATCATATGATTCTTCTATATATGTTGCTCATAAGATTCTTCTATATATGTGGATCATATGATTCTTCTGTATATGTGGATTGTATGATTCTTCTATATATGTGGATCATATGATTCTATATATGTGGATTGTATCATTCTTCTATATACGTTGATCATATGATTCTTTTATATATGTTGCTCATATGATTCTTCTATATATGTGGATTGTATGATTCTTCTATATATATTGATCATATGATTCTTCTGTATATGTGGATTGTATGATTCTTCTATATATGTGGATCATATGATTCTTCTATATATGTGGATCATATGATTCTTCTATATATGTGGATCATATGATTCTTCTATATATGTGGATCGTATGATTCTTATATAGATATGTGGATCATATGATTCTTCTATATATGCGGATCCTATGATTCTTCTATATATGTTGATCATGTTTCTTTTATATATGTTGATCATATGATTCTTCTATATATGTGGATCATATGATTCTTCCATATATGTGGATTATATGATTCTTCTATATATGCGGATCATATGATTCTTCTATATATGCGGCTCATATGATTCTTATATATATATGGATCATATAATTCTTCTATATATGTGGATCATATGATTCCTCTATATATGTGGATCATATGATTCTTCTATATACGTGGATCATATGATTCTTCTATATATGTTGATCATATATTTCTTTTATATATGTTGATCATATGATTCTTCTATATATGTGGATCATATGATTCTTCTATATATGTGGATCATATGATTCTTCTATATATGTGGATCCTATGATTCTTCTATATATGTTGATCATATATTTCTTTTATATATGTTGATCATATGATTCTTCTATATATGCGGATCATATGATTCTTCTATATATGCGGCTCAAATGATTCTTATATATATGTGGATCATATAATTCTTCTATATATGTGGATCATATGATTCTTCTATATATGTGGATCATATGATTCTTCTATATATGTGGATCCTATGATTCTTCTATATATGTGGATCCTATGATTCTTCTATATATGTGGATCCTATGATTCTTCTATATATGTGGATCATATAATTCTTCTATATATGTGGATCATATGATTCTTCTATATATGTGGATCATATGATTCTTCTATATATGTGGATCATATGATTCTTCTATATATGTTGATCATATATTTCTTTTATATATGTTGATCATATGATTCTTCTATATATGTGGATCATATGATTCTTCTATATATGTGGATCATATGATTCTTCTATATATGTGGATCCTATGATTCTTCTATATATGTTGATCATATATTTCTTTTATATATGTTGATCATATGATTCTTCTATATATGCGGATCATATGATTCTTCTATATATGCGGCTCAAATGATTCTTATATATATGTGGATCATATAATTCTTCTATATATGTGGATCATATGATTCTTCTATATATGTGGATCATATGATTCTTCTATATATGTGGATCCTATGATTCTTCTATATATGTGGATCATATGATTCTTCTATATATGTGGATCATATGATTCTTCTATATATGTGGATCATATGATTCTTCTATATATGTTGATCATATATTTCTTTTATATATGTTGATCATATGATTCTTCTATATATGTGGATCATATGATTCTTCTATATATGTGGATCATATGATTCTTCTATATATGTGGATCCTATGATTCTTCTATATATGTTGATCATATATTTCTTTTATATATGTTGATCATATGATTCTTCTATATATGCGGATCATATGATTCTTCTATATATGCGGCTCAAATGATTCTTATATATATGTGGATCATATAATTCTTCTATATATGTGGATCATATGATTCTTCTATATATGCGGATCCTATGATTCTTCTATATATGTTGATCATATATTTCTTTTATATATGTGAATCATATGATTCTTCCATATATGTGGATTATATGATTCTTCTATATATGCGGATCATATGATTCTTCTATATATGCGGATCATATGACTCTTCTATATATGCGGATCATATGATTCTTATATTTATGCGGATCATATAATTCTTATATATTTGTGGATCATATGATTCTTCTATATATGCGGATCATATGATTCCTCTATAGATGTGGATCATATGATTCTTCTATAGATGCAGATCGTATGATTCTTCTATATATGCGGATCATATGATTCTCATATTTATGCGGATCATATGATTCTTTTATATTTGTGGATCATATGATTCTTCTATATATGCAGATCATATGATTCTTCTATAGATGTGGATTGTATGATTCTTCTATTTATGCGGATCATATGATTCTTCTATATATGCGGATCATATGATTCTTCTATATATGCAGATCATATGATTCTTCTACATATGTGGATCATATGATTCTTATATATATGTGGATCATATGATTCTTCTATATATGCAGATCATATGATTCTTCTATATATGTGGATCATATGATTCTTCTATATATGTGGATCATATGATTCTTCTATATATGTGGATCATATGATTCTTCTATATATGCGGATCATATGATTCTTACATTTATGCGGATCATACGATTCTTCTGTATATGTGGATTGTATGATTCTTATATATATGTGGATCATATGATTTTTCTATATATGTGGATCATATGATTCTTCTATATATGCAGATCATATGATTCTTCTATATATGTGGATCATATGATTCTTCTATATATGTGGATCATATGATTCTTCTATATATGTGGATCATATGATTCTTCTATATATGCGGATCATATGATTCTTACATTTATGCGGATCATACGATTCTTCTGTATATGTGGATTGTATGATTCTTATATATATGTGGATCATATGATTTTTCTATATATGTGGATCATATGATTCTTCTATATATGCAGATCATATGATTCTTCTATATATGTGGATCATATGATTCGTATATATATGTGGATCATATGATTTTTCTATATATGTGGATCATATGATTTTCTATATATGCAGATCATATGATTCTTCTATATATGTGGATCATATGATTCTTATATATATGTGGATCATATGATTCTTCTATAGATGTGGATCGTATGATTCTTCTATATATGTGGATCGTATGATTCTTATATAGATGTGGATCGTATGATTTTTCTATATATGTGGATCATATGATTCTTCTATAGATGTGGATCATATGATTCTTCTATATATGTGGATCATATGATTCTTCTATATATGTGGATCATATGATTTTCTATATATGCAGATCATATGATTCTTCTATATATGTGGATCATATGATTCTTATATATATGTTGATCATATGATTCTTCTATAGATGTGGATCATATGATTCTTCTATAGATGTGGATCGTATGATTCTTCTATATATGTGGATCGTATGATTCTTATATAGATGTGGATCGTATGATTTTTCTATATATGTGGATCATATGATTCTTCTATAGATGTGGATCATATGATTCTTCTATATATGTGGATCATATGATTCTTCTATAGATGTGGATCATATGATTCTTCTATATATGTGGATCATATGATTCTTCTATATATGTGGAGCATATGGTTCTTCTACATATGTGGATCATATGGTCTTCTATGTGGCAACATTGGTAGTGGTAGAACTTAATGTCGATGACAAAACGTTAAAGCACGCTTTTTGAAGTTATGTCGACATTTTTAATATGAGTTATTGGTATGTGATAAAAATCTCACATTCATGGTTATTTATAACAGTATTTATTAAACTCATTGGTAAAACTGATAAGATCTCGTTAAACTGTTGCCTCATACTGTTTTGCCGACTGTTTAATGAATTCACTGAGAACTTGAGTAAGATCCTTGATACATTTGGCCAAACATACTGGGAGGGAATGAATAAATGATGGGGTAAACAATGTTACAAATATATAACATGAGATTATTAACACACATAAGAGTAAGTTCCATGTTTGTATTTACTGTTTACATGTTTACCATGTACATAGTCAAGTTGTCCCTGAAATACAGTGCATACTCAACATTTAACACGTAGAAATATACATTCAATAGTTTTCAGGGGGCAAAATATAAGTATGTCCCTTAAAGGTAAAACTTAAGATTTAAATTTGTTTTATTTTGAATGTTTGTTTTCACTTTGAACCCCAAACAAGTAACATCTATTTAGGATTTTATTTTTAGGATATATTATTTTAATTGGATGTTTCCACAAATAGGTGGGGTAAAGAGGTCAGATGTACTCATGCAGTATTCAACAAATGAGTATAGTGATTAAGCAAACTGCTCCTCTAGTATTAAGTGAATTATAATCAAATCATCTATTAAAAGATTCAATTAAACAATTTATTTTATTTCCACTGAATTATACACGTTTAATCAAATGGGTTTTCATTGGTATAATTCAATCCAGTATTTTTTTCACTTTAACATCATTGTTGTTCATTTAAAGAAATGTTTTTAAAAAAATACTATTGTAGAGACATATATAGTGTACAAACCAGTTTTCCATTGTCTCCCATGACTGGATCACAAACTGAAACAGAATGTACTTATAATAATGAACATATTACGGTCGGTAAAAGTACACAGTACATTTGAAAGCGCAACACTTTTTTTAAAATTTCTAGAGTGGAATTGAAGTCCTCTGTAAAATGTGTTTACCGGAAAGTAGAGCAAATCGTATGCAACTGTTTATCGCCGTATGTTAATTACACTTTGGGACAAAGAGACTTTTGTACAGAACATAAAATATAATCTTGATTTGAAAAAAAACAACAGCAGACTAAAAAGAATCAAAAATCAAAAATGTTGCGTTTTTAAATGTACTGAGTATATAAATCTCAATTCTCATCAAGTTCGCAACAGAATTAATTGCATTGTTATGTAATGGTTCATCAACACATTAAATAGGTTATTTCGAGCTGCCCCAGAGAGATGCGACAGATACATAGGAATCCAGGAGCCTTCTCTACCTTTACTATTAAGTAGATTCCTATCATTCTTTAACATGCTCAGTGGATAGATTCCAATACATGGGTCCCCCTGTTTACCTCCCCATCTGACAGACGAGGTTAGGGAAAGTATCTTATCTAAGGATACACTGAAGTAGCCCAGTAATGCCTGCGAGGCTGGAACCCCCACTTTACCTCCCCATCCGATAGACGAGGTTAGGGACAGTATCTTATCTAAGGTTACACTGAAGTAGCCCAGTGACGCCTGCGAGGCTGGAACCTATGATCTCCGGGTTCGGAGTCGGAGTCGAACATGCTAACCACTGGGCCACCCCGCCAACTCTTACAGCTGAACTTTTAGAAAGATAGAATATGGTATAATACGCTATAAATTACCACAGCCAAAACCTCCTGGTCGTAATAGTGTACTGTTTGTACTTACCGTACACAATCCCCGGGTTGTGGTTACGAACATCCTGGATTATCTCCCCTACCTTTTCTAGGAATGATTTGGACCCAATGTATCCTGAAATATATAGTAGTGTTTATAAACAGATTAAATACAAAACATTGAAATTACATGACTGTTCTAATTTTTCATCATTATTTTTTCATGCATTGGTCTCAACTTCGGAACGAATTGGAATTGAATTGGGTTTTAAGGCGCACCAACACATGAAAAGGTTATATGGTGCCTAACAGGCATGAACAGGCCAGGCTCATCTTCCATGTACATCGAGATAAAATATAGAAAATGGGCCTAGAACCTTCTCACCCTGAACTGCAGAGTTGCTGCAAATTCTATCGTAGAAACTCCATTTACGCTGGAGCCACGTTTATTGTTTTTCTGCCACTGCTCTTTTGATGCGAGCGAGATAGCACCTGAAACAATTACATGGATCATGATGAAGACCTTTAATGAACATGAACAAAAAATGATAAAATGAACATGAATTTGGGGGGATTCTACCCCTCTGCCTACCCCTCCAAAGGGATCTGCAGTGGCCCTATTCTTTGCCCCGTGACCAAACGGGGGCACCCAAGAACCACACGGGGCAGCTTCGAAACGATAAACACTAACTGCTGGTAATTAATTCTACATCTGATTTTCAGTCTTCTGTGCAAGCAGCGAAATCACTTGCCCCTCACCGCTGTGGGTTCGACCGCTCATGGGCTTAGGCATCTTTATGTGAGGAAGCTATCCAGCTGGCATGCGGAATGTCAGTGGTTCTACCAGGCGTCTGCTCGTGCACAATAAATTGCCCGGATGAGCACCTTGGGTCTTCCTCCACCAATGGAAGCTGGAGAAGATAGCTTTTGGAGCGACTACAAAATCCAATTCAATTCCGTGCATGCAGATGCAACACTTCATGTTTGAACTCTGCCGGGCAAGTAAAGACTTAAAGTCTCTATCCCTGCCATCAACAGGCAAATTCTACAACAGATGTACACCAAACCAACTGACGACAAGATAAATCCCAACTCTGTAGCATAATACGGCTTTAACCCCAGAGTCGAATTAAAGAGTTACCAACACACAATTCATTTTACATATATTCAATCCATTTTTAAGAACCCCTGAATAAACCTATACTTTAAATTGGCACATATATATAAGTCATTCTTATATGACCTGAACACCTGGACAGAGATTTGATAAACAGTTTTGTATCGTAATTTTGCTTTATTTGACAGTTTAGTTTTTCTTTTGATATACATGTACTACAATTTGCTCTTTATCTCTGGAGCATATTTCTAAACATAAAAAAGTATGTATAGACAGAAAGAATATTAAGAGAATGACATACATATATTTGAAAGACATACCTGTTAGAAGATGTGAGAACTGGCCATGAATGTTGTTCTGCTTGAGTCCATCGTACAAACAATCAACATCATCCGCGTTCAACACCTGCCCTTTAAAACACTTGTAGCCTACTTGAACAATAAAAATAACTATGTAACTTTTATTTGGTACAACAGAAAACTATATGACCAAGGGAGGTAAGACTAATTACAATAGATAACCATATGACCAGGGGAGGTAAGGTTAACTGTCAGTAAACATATACCTTTCACGTCAATGGAAAGACATCAACGACTTTTCAAAAGCATCAAGTTCTCTTTTAATGGTTTGTGAAAGAACTTGCTTAAATTCATACTGCAGTGCACTAGGACGTATAAAATCAGTGGTATTAAAGAATCAGTTTCTGTTTAAATTCATTTTCTGTTTAAATTCATTTTCTGTTTAAATTCAATTTTCTCAGCTCCTATACTTTAGATTATTTAAAAAAAATCCAGACTTGAAGATATATCGTAGAAGCATAGTGCCATATATTTATGCAGCAGTGAAATGATTTGGTGCATTTTTCCATTCAAAATGGAAATTTGTTTTTCTATCCATAATGGCACACAATTCTGATTATCACAGCAGCCTCGTTTTCCTAAACGGATTTACGGACTTTTTGTATCACTGATTAACAAATTCAGCGAGGTCTTTAACATGCACATGGCATGGCTCTCCCTGCAAAAATGCAAGTGATGACCCCACCAGGAATCGAACCCGGGACCTCTGGGTTGAGAGGCAGCTCCAATTTTGGACGAGTAACTATTACATAAAAAAAATCTTCCACCAACTGAGCTATGAACTCACCACTGCTACTAAATACAAAAAATGCTCCCCAAAGTTTATCTGACCTTTGACCTCCAAGTGTGACCTTGACCTCTGAGGAGGACCTGAATCTTGCGCATAAAACACCCCTCATTGTCATTAACATGTGTGTGAAGTTTCATGAAATTCCCTTCAGTACTTTTGAAGTTATGACTGAGACACAATTGTTTCAGACGGACGAACAAACTGATGATGCAATTACTATATGGCCCCACCCTTCAGGGCATAAAAAGTATGTCTAAAGTTAAACTGATGCTGAAACAGACTTACCTGTGTGATTGGACAACTGTACAGAGTTGATTGGACAAACATCAAACCCAAGGACCTGTAAACAAAAACTTATTATGAATAATGCATGCGTTAAGTTTCAATCCATTAGGTAGATTACGAGATCCAAGGTTATATACAAACTTTAACCAAGGGTTAAACCTTTAACAAGTATTAAAGGGGACATTATTTTAGTATTAGTTTACAGGTTCTTTGGTTTGATGTTTGTCCAATCAACACAAATGATTAGACAACATCAAACCCAAAAGCCCTATAAACAAAAATGCCGTTTGTTACTGTATAGTCCTTGATCCAAAAAAATATAAAAATGTACTTTTTGCCTTTTTGGATTAGGCCAAATAACGGTCTCCCTCCCCCACACCCCCAGTATAGAAATAAATTGGGTTAAACGGCACACCAACACAAGACAGGTTATATGGCACCAAACAGGAATAAACATGCCAGCCTTATCCTCCATGTACATCGAGATAAAATATGGAAAATGGGCCTTAAAACTTCTTACCTACAGAACTGCAGAGTTTGCAAATTCTACAGTAGACACCTGATTTATGATGAAACCACATTTCCCACTATTACACACTCAGAGTCATGATGAAAACATTTAATGAGCATGACAAATGATGATGAAGTGGAGGTCCTACTCCTCTGACTGTAGATGGACTTGAAGTGGTTCTATTCTTACACCTGGTAATCACACAGGGCTAGTGTATGTAAAATTGGGCAACAGGGTGTGTTCTTTGGTCAGCCTAGATTGTCTCAGAGATGAAACAAGAACACAAAGAAACAAAGTATCACAAGCCGGTCAGAATAGTTACATAAGAAAACAGTATTAAAGGGGAATAAATATGATAAAAATAAACGAAGAGTGTGTAGATGTTAGAAAATGTTTATTTTTAATTGTCAACAATCAAAACACATTTATCATGAAAGATTTGAGCACTAGATAAACTAGTCATCATGAGACTAAATGAACATGTTTTTAATTTTGGCATCTGTATAATGTTATATGAATATGATAGACATCTGAAATAGTATGTGTAATGGATCACTAAATAGAATGTTGTTTCATGATTAGAATGTGAGGAATTGTGAAAATATCATGGTTAGAATATGAAGAATTGGTAAATTATCATAGTTATAATCAAAAAGACAACTTACTGGTAATGATAATGAAATAGTAATTGGATTGGAAGATTTAGGGTCTGTAAAGGTGATCTCAGTTTTTAGCAATGAAAGAAAGGGTTTAATGTTAGCTGTATTTTATTATTGAAATCTGATCAGTAGTTCATGTTAATAAGTAGCATTGGAGCAGACCTATTCAAACTCTTTAGAAGATGCTTCAGTTAAAGTTTCATCAACTCTGTTTAATGATTGAAGAGGTGTTGCTTATTTTAAAATCAGATAGCACCAAACTGATATATAGTTGTCACACAGTTAGTAATATTCAAACACAATCTCCTTTATATTATTCTTGTAATTAATATTAATTATTGAACAAATGCAAGTTTCGTAGAAAAACTAACGGGGCGTCGCAAGCTTTTAAAAAGTCAAGATTGTCGTTTGTCCCTTTATTAAAGTTTAACATCAATCAATAATCAGTGATGATACCGATTTGGAACCAGCTGTATTCTATGCTGAGAATAGATTTATAGACTGTATCCCTGAAATTGATACCTAATTCAAGTACCGTATTTGTCGGCGTATAGCGCGCATGCGCATATAACGCGCACCCCGACTTTGGGTCTGAAATCCTTGGAAAAAAACTTTTTGTTATGTATTGTAGCGTAAACCTCACATAAAAAACATGTGTTTTCAATTTCAGGACAGCAGAGCGCCATTTTGAATCATTGACCAAAGAGGAAATGTAAAACGAATTTTGATTGGCTAAAACAAGCTGCATGTTAGACTGTGTTTTTTTACTCAAGTGTAAATAAACTTGTACTGTTGAGTGTACTTTTGTTGTTTACTCAAGATTCAATAAAATAAAAATCCCCACGCCCGTGTTCAACTTTTATTACGATCATATTAAATTTATTAATCTGGCGTTGTATGACTGGTGTTGTTTGCAGGTTATTTACTCTTGCTTATCAATTTGAAAGTGTTGACAATTTGAAGGTGTTGACAGTTTGAGAGGTTTCTCGAAATGAGATGCATTGTCTTGTGGCATCACCTATTAAATGCATTTTCCTAACAAATCGTGTCAGCACCTACTCAAACTTCTGAAGTAATCAAGGACAATTAAGAAATTGACATTTTTCTGCGTACATGTATTGTTACATGTTTGTTTAATAATCACCATAGTCATCATTGTTTGCGGTCAGATTAGCAAAAACCAAACACTTCACACATTTTCCCAGTCAATTAAACCCTTTATGAATAATCAAGATTCTACGTTGTCAAATTTTAAAATCGACTTTAACAAATAAATGTGCGGTAAATCAATACCGCGGTTATCCGGTAGTCGTCGTTAGGAAGAAAACATAATATTCTATTCTATTCTATTCACGGGTTTGTAAACCCGTCTACATTAAACGGAAACCAAAGCCTCGTTATCATTTCACTTTGCCGATTGATGTAAATAATGATATTTTTCAACATTCAATGGTATTTTCTCAACAATAATGAACACAAAACATGGTAATGTTTGATTTTATTATTTTTATTGATAATAAGCATATAGCATACAACGCATTTTATTGAAACAATAGAAACAAGCCAACTTGTGTTCGATTCAATCTCTGTAGTAAACTGCCGGTCTTGCGACTTTTTGAAAACCACAAAACTTCTCGTCTTGGCTGGAAAAAAAAAAGTAAATCATTACTTGTTGCTTAAACCGCGCACCCCAACTTCAGCCACAGAATCTGGGGTAAAAAAGTGCGCGCTATACCCCGACAAATATGGTAGTAGCAGACCAATAAAATGCCTGTATACCAATTTCACTGCATCCCGGTGTTCTTAATTAAATACAGTTGTTTTATGAACAGTAAAATGACGTTGATACCCAGTCCAACACCCATCGCAGCTTTCTGAGTCCGGGATAAATTTGAGGCTCCGGCAATAGCACAGATCTTTGATTTCGTTTACTGGGCAATCGGTTGAAATTGACAATCGCTCATCGGTTACAATCGGGTGGGTGTTACCAATCAATCATCGGTTATAATCATCAAGCCAATATGAAGTATAACTTGTGCATGTTAATCTGAGTTTCTGGCCTTGTACTTAGAATAATAATAATTCTGATCAACTATGTATTCTTTTGTCTTGTTTCTTATCTCACTGTAATTTCATTTTAATCAGCAAAATAATTCTAATTGACATAAATGTGTCTATCTAAATGTATATGCTCATTTTCACAAGTGTAACTGGTAACTGTTGTCTCCTGGATAATCATGTTTAAACTTTATTTCTATTTTTATCATTAATTAAAGTGCATTTTTACATTATACCGATGACTAATAGGATGCCTAAATGACTGTGAATATCGTAATAGGGGGCACTCCACAGTTTAATGTACATTTCTCAATGATCAAACCCATGACAAGCTCTTAGCCTGAATCCTTGAGCAAAAATAAATCACATCATCATTGTGTCATACATTTCTTAGAAGACAATAAAATTACCCATGTTTCCATACCAAATAAAAGTATCAAAAAGTATTTTCTGTACAACTTTAGTCCCATTTCTTTAAGATTACCCCACCCCTTAAAACATGATAAAAATGCAATTTTAGCAATATTTCAAATGTCAATAAATAAAAATAAAAAAATTTCCTACACATATCAGTGTCATGTCTGCACTCATAATGCTCTTGCATATCAGGAAATGCTAAATTTTACATACCTAGTCCGGCATTTTAAAAAGTTATTCGACGCTGATCTCCTCGTCAGTGAAAATCAGCCATTTTAACTACTTTTAGGAAGTTTTTGATTGGTTCAAATTTTTCTATTTATAGCCTCCAAAAAACCCAAAGAATGCATATTCCAATACACCAAAATAAACTTAGAAGTAATCAAAACTGAAAAAAACATCAAACATGTGCTTCATAATTATTATAAAGACCATCCATGGACCTAAAAGATGCTTAGTTGATTTCTTTCTGATTTACACCATGGACATTCATGCGAAACTGAGGAGTGCCCCCTTAAGGGAAAGTTGTCCGTTAAAAAAAATTGAAACGCCCCTTTTTCCATTTCGCGAATTTATTCCGGACGTCTTGACATACGTATTATTGCGATTGTCCAAAAATTGGCCTAACAGCACCTTTTTAAGATAACACTGAAATAGCCTTTTTAACAGCTTTTTTGCAAACTTTTTTCTTTCGGTCTGTTTTTTTCCATAGCATGAAAAAGGTCTGAAATTTGCAATCAGAAGTCATTTCCTCTCTAAAAAGTTGCCTCCTATAACCCGATTTATATAAAGCCGTTATCTTATGTGATTTTTTTTTATTTTAACGCGACACGACATAATGACGTCATGTGACATGACGTCACCCCACATGCTATTCTATGTTTAACGTCATTTTACTATGACATCAAAATACCATAGCAACCAGTACTTAAATGGGACATTACCATTAGCAAACTGTACATATATAGAAACAGTGTTATGGCAAACCCAAGAATTACACCAATGGTTAGTTTTTAAATGGCAAAAAGCCCACCTCAAACTTAGAAAATCCTACTAAAATTGCATATACCAACCGCAAGACACATGGGATCTTGAGATATCGCAAGTTAGATATCTCACGATAAGTTGCGATACATCTTGAGAAATTGTAAGACATATCTCTATTTATTTTGTGATATCAATGACTCAAGACACATTGAGATATCTCAAGATAATTATCTCAAAACAACTTAAGATATCTCAAGACAGCTATCTCAAGATAACTTGAGATATCTTGAGATATCTTGAGATTAATTGAGATATCTCAATACAAATATCTCAATATAAACTGAGATATCTCAAGATAAAATGTGATATCTCAACATGGAGTATCTCAAGATAAATTAGACATATATCGAGATATCTCAAGATACGGTGCATCGCGGAGTATTACAATATACATATTTTACCGAGGTGTTCATAATCTGGGTTTTGTAGCAATGCGGGTTTGCCTTATCGACAAATTACATTCTAACCGAAGTAGTTCTCTTCGCAAACAAACCGAATGGTAACAAACTTTGAAAATATGTTGAAATACAGACAAAAAATCCTTCATTTGACTGTTTTAGTAAAAAAAGGTTTGACCCTTAAGGGGGCACTCCACAGTTTAATGTACATATCTCAATGATCAAACCCATGACAAGCTCTTAGCCTGAATCCTTGAGCAAAAATAAATCACATCATCATTGTGTCATACATTTCTTAGAAGACAATAAAATTACCCATGTTTCCATACCAAATAAAAGTATCAAAAAGTATTTTCTGTACAACTTTAGTCCCATTTCTTTAAGATTACCCCACCCCTTAAAACATGATAAAAATGCAATTTTAGCAATATTTCAAATGTCAATAAATAAAAATTAAAAAATTTCCTACACATATCAGTGTCATGTCTGCACTCATAATGCTCTTGCATATCAGGAAATGCTAAATTTTACATACCTAGTCCGGCATTTTAAAAAGTTATTCGACGCTGATCTCCTCGTCAGTGAAAATCAGCCATTTTAACTACTTTTAGGAAGTTTTTGATTGGTTCAAATTTTTCTATTTATAGCCTCCAAAAAACCCAAAGAATGCATATTCCAATACACCAAAATAAACTTAGAAGTAATCAAAACTGAAAAAAACATCAAACATGTGCTTCATAATTATTATAAAGACCATCCATGGACCTAAAAGATGCTTAGTTGATTTCTTTCTGATTTACACCATGGACATTCATGCGAAACTGAGGAGTGCCCCCTTAAGGGAAAGTTGTCCGTTAAAAAAAATTGAAACGCCCCTTTTTCCATTTCGCGAATTTATTCCGGACGTCTTGACATACGTATTATTGCGATTGTCCAAAAATTGGCCTAACAGCACCTTTTTAAGATAACACTGAAATAGCCTTTTTAACAGCTTTTTTGCAAACTTTTTTCTTTCGGTCTGTTTTTTCCATAGCATGAAAAAGGTCTGAAATTTGCAATCAGAAGTCATTTCCTCTCTAAAAAGTTGCCTCCTATAACCCGATTTATATAAAGCCGTTATCTTATGCGATTTTTTTTTATTTTAACGCGACACGATATAATGACGTCATGTGACATGACGTCACCCCACATGCTATTCTATGTTAAACGTCATTTTACTATGACATCAAAATACCATAGCAACCAGTACTTAAATGGGACATTACCATTAGCAAACTGTACATATATAGAAACAGTGTTATGGCAAACCCAAGAATTACACCAATGGTTAGTTTTTAAATGGCAAAAAGCCCACCTCAAACTTAGAAAATCCTACTAAAATTGCATATACCAACCGCAAGACACATGGGATCTTGAGATATCGCAAGTTAGATATCTCACGATAAGTTGCGATACATCTTGAGAAATTGTAAGACATTATCTCTATTTATTTTGTGATATCAATGACTCAAGACACATTGAGATATCTCAAGATAATTATCTCAAAACAACTTAAGATATCTCAAGACAGCTATCTCAAGATAACTTGAGATATCTTGAGATATCTTGAGATTAATTGAGATATCTCAATACAAATATCTCAATATAAACTGAGATATCTCAAGATAAAATGTGATATCTCAACATGGAGTATCTCAAGATAAATTAGACATATATCGAGATATCTCAAGATACGGTGCATCGCGGAGTATTACAATATACATATTTTACCGAGGTGTTCATAATCTGGGTTTTGTAGCAATGCGGGTTTGCCTTATCGACAAATTACATTCTAACCGAAGTAGTTCTCTTCGCAAACAAACCGAATGGTAACAAACTTTGAAAATATGTTGAAATACAGACAAAAAATCCTTCATTTGACTGTTTTAGTAAAAAAAGGTTTGACCCTTAAGGGGGCACTCCACAGTTTAATGTACATTTCTCAATGATCAAACCCATGACAAGCTCTTAGCCTGAATCCTTGAGCAAAAATAAATCACATCATCATTGTATCATACATTTCTTAGAAGACAATAAAATTACCCATGTTTCCATACCAAATAAAAGTATCAAAAAGTATTTTCTGTACAACTTTAGTCCCATTTCTTTAAGATTACCCCACCCCTTAAAACATGATAAAAATGCAATTTTAGCAATATTTCAAATGTCAATAAATAAAAATAAAAAAATTTCCTACACATATCAGTGTCATGTCTGCACTCATAATGCTCTTGCATATCAGGAAATGCTAAATTTTACATACCTAGTCCGGCATTTTAAAAAGTTATTCGACGCTGATCTCCTCGTCAGTGAAAATCAGCCATTTTAACTACTTTTAGGAAGTTTTTGATTGGTTCAAATTTTTCTATTTATAGCCTCCAAAAAACCCAAAGAATGCATATTCCAATACACCAAAATAAACTTAGAAGTAATCAAAACTGAAAAAAACATCAAACATGTGCTTCATAATTATTATAAAGACCATCCATGGACCTAAAAGATGCTTAGTTGATTTCTTTCTGATTTACACCATGGACATTCATGCGAAACTGAGGAGTGCCCCCAATAGGATGCCTAAATGACTGTGATCATCGTAATAGGATGCCTAAATGACTGTGATCATTGTAATAGGATGCCTAAATGACTGTGATCATCGTAATAGGATGCTTAAATGACTGCGATTATCGTAATAGGATGCCTAAATGACTGCGATTATCGTAATAGGATGCCTAAATGACTTCGATCATCTTAATAGGATGCCTAAATGACTGCGATTATCGTAATAGGATGCCTAAATGACTGCGATTATCGTAATAGGATGCCTAAATGACTGTGATCATCGTAATAGGATGCCTAAATGACTGTGATCATCGTAATAGGATGCCTAAATGACTGTGATCATCGTAATAGGATGCCTAAATGACTGTGATCATCGTAATAGGATGCCTAAATGACTGCGATTATCGTAATAGGATGCCTAAATGACTGCGATTATCGTAATAGGATGCCTAAATGACTGCGATTATCGTAATAGGATGCCTAAATGACTGCGATTATCGTAATAGGATGCCTAAATGACTGCGATTATCGTAATAGGATGCCTAAATGACTGCGATTATCGTAATAGGAAGCCTAAATGACTGCGATTATCGTAATAGGATGCCTAAATGACTGCGATTATCGTAATAGGATGCCTAAATGACTGCGATTATCGTAATAGGATGCCTAAATGACTGCGATTATCGTAATAGGATGCCTTAATGACTGCGATCATCGTAATAGGATGCCTAAATGACTGTGATCATCGTAATAGGATGCCTAAATGACTGTGATCATCGTAATAGGATGCCTAAATGACTGCGATTATCGT
Organism: Cyrtodaria siliqua; assembly: GCA_037043455.1. NCBI lineage: Eukaryota > Metazoa > Mollusca > Bivalvia > Adapedonta > Hiatellidae > Cyrtodaria > Cyrtodaria siliqua. The sequence goes on from JAWPHD010005045.1 coordinate 105,128, forward strand.
AATAGGATGCCTAAATGACTGCGATCATCGTAATAGGATGCCTAAATGACTGTGATCATCGTAATAGGATGCCTAAATGACTGATGATCGGTTACAATCGATTAATCGGTACATCACTAGTGTTTACATAATTGTTATCAAGATTTGCTCAACAAGATTTGCACTTACAATTTTATATTATGCAATTTAGATAATTTTATTTGAGCTTATTTTACTTCCAAGGTACATCATCACATAACTCCGACCGTTACAATCTTAGGTCACTTTATCATGATTTTAACAGTTTCAAAACCAGCCAACACAAATATGCAGTGAACCTTATCTATGGTAATACTAATAAGGCCTAAATAATTGTTAAGTTCAGGGCATTTAATGCTATATTATTGTTTTAAAAAAATCCAACATGTTTTGCCTGACTTCTTGTAGACATTTCGCTACGAATAACAGCTTTTACCCGGTAATCAGTATTGCAGAAGAGCTTGCTCAATTGCATGAACTACAGATTTGTTTAAATAAGCCGTATACCACTTTTTATTACAGAATTATCCTTTGCCTTGACTGGCATGCCACTTAGCTACATTGGTGTACATCTTCAGAAGCCAAATGTTGCAACAAGTCAAACTCCACTATAAATTTAGAGTTTCAGTACACTAAATATTTTCAATGCGAATTTTGTATGCATATCTTAGCATACAGGAAGTAAATCAATATGGTATTCATGCATGGTGTGGCTGAAAGGAGTTCCCAAATATAAAATCCCTAACTTTTTTTGTGATAAAAGTCATTTTTGAGTATTTAAGGCCTGTTTTTCTGGCTGAAATGACTTTATTGACTTGTTTGTGAGAGCTTAAACCATTTGCATGGTTGTATGATGGTTTTGTTTATCAACTAAAAGTGAAAGCAGAACATATGTAAGAGGTGCTGAATGAATGCAGTTTATTCACGGTGTCAGCAAAGATCAGAATTTTATTTTCTTATATGCCACATGACCCCTACTATTCTCAGCAGTTTTCTAGAGAAGAAGGTCTCATGACAGAGAATATGTAAGTGAAACTTAGTTTGAACTTCAGGCAAGAATTTAACTTTTTTACTTCCCTTTTTTTTTTGCGAGTGCAAATAATTTCAACTGGTAAATGAGCATTTTTTTCTTCTTTCGGTCAAACACATTTCTGCACAAAAACTACTTATACTGCCAGTCCCGAATGAGCGTGGAAATACATCGCTTGTGTCAATGGATGTCTGACGCATCAGACATGTAAACAACCGATGATGCCGTCCAATCAAATGGAAGTACTGAGTGAATTGAAAAAAGTTAACACCTCCCACTCGCCCCGCTTACTCACGTGACCAAAATCATTATCATAACATAACACTGAGTACATATACTTCTAAAGCTTCACCTTTTCGCTATTAGATGTTGATGTATTCCACTCCCAGAAAAATAGCAGTGATGGAAGTTAGTACTTTCAAAATAGCATATTCAAGGTTAATCCCCCGAGCAATTCTACTGTAATGCTGGCGGATTTTATATGCCTAGAGCACATCTTCGCCAGATTCAAATCAGGAACGGCTGAATATTCACACTTTTGTTTACATTCAGCCAGCAAGAAATTGGGCGGAGTTGTACACACGATGACATTGCGTCAGTATGAATGTAATTCCATGCCCAATTGTGAATGCCTGTATTAGATCGTGTTGTCAAATGTAACTATTTGAGCAAGTTATCAATCCTGCTAAATTTTTAAAGAAAACATGTACTTGCAGTTTTTTGTAAGTGCTAACAATTTCAACTTACATTTTCTCAAAACAACTTGTATTTTGCGAGTTTGCGAGTGCTAAATTCGAGCCCTGATAATGAAAAAAGGGGATTGGTTTGATTCTCATAAGGAACTGTTTCTCATGTTAACCTCTTGTTTTTGTTGTCTTCACTTCTCTTAACTCTTCTAAAATAATATTTAATTTTTAGGAAACATTCATAATATATACCGGTAAATAAAATAAATTTTTCTTCACAAGGAAGCAAGAGAAAACTATTAAATGGATGAGTTTTATTTATATTCCGTAGGTATGCAGTAAAACATGAACAAGTAAAAACATTTTTCGGTCAATTAAATATGACCGCCGTAACGAGGCTGTAACGACTCACCGAAATAGCGATTAATCACGATGCATCCCGTCCGATTCGATTTTGCAATGTGTTTGAACCCAGATTCGATTCAATGTAGTATTGATTAAACAGACTTTCAAGTTGTTTTTACTAAACAAGAGGTCAATGATCTTGAAGCTCTACTGATAGATTTGGAAATAAGACCAAAACTTTCAGAGAAGTAGCCGCCACAAGTTTTTCCTGTATCACTCTATGAAGATAGCTGGCGGCCATGTTTGACAAAGAATCAAAATGAACTTTGTTTAGGACCAACTACATGTAATGCCAGTCATTTTAGTAAAGGTTCCAAATCAATACCACTTATGTTTTTTGAGAAGTAGTTATCTCAAACTTGTATTTAAGCTGTGGCATTTCCGGCCAACCTGGTTTTTACTTGGGACTAACTGGACATCAAGACCAACATTCCTGTAAAGTTTTATGAAGTGATTTTGGTAAAGGTACCAAACCGATGCCATCTTGAATTTTAGGCCAACCTGATTTTTACTTAGGACCAACTAGACATGAAAAGCAACATTCCTATATACCTAAGGCCAGAAAAAAAAAAAAATGTGTTTTTGGTTACCCGACCATCATTTTTTTGATGCCGACTCTACAGTTTTCTATCATAAAAAAAAAAAAAAGACGAAAAAACTGGGTACGAATCGGTAATGTACGAAAATATTGAGTACGAAACATGCGCTAAAACATGGCCGCATCCATTCCGCTCTGGCTATTATAATTGGAAAATGCAGCCAGAAGTTTATGAAATACATTATTCATGACATGCTGCCAGCAGATTTGTTCTTCCAATACCAAATGATAAAATTCAATCTTTCACAGCCACAGTCATGTAAGATGGAACTCTCAGGGTCGGAGGTCTTGTGATCACTTTTTGCCTGTCACTCCGCATGCCGTCCGTCAACAAATAAACTCATAATGGCAGAAAATATTTGGATTTTTTTTTTTAAAAATACCAACCTACCTACCGTAATTTTTTCAGATGAGTAACCAGAAACACAGGTTTGTTTGTTTTGGCCTAAATATTATGATTTATTAAGCAACATTACCTATGCAACATTATAATCTCATTCAATTTTATCCTAGAATATATCTTTTTCCACCTTATAAAAATGTCATAATGCTACCACAAATTTTAATTACAAAGCTATATCAATACATCAACCAAATATATGTTTTACTCCAAATCAACCTTTTGTAACATAAATGGATTGATCCATATTCATAAATATAGCAGGTGTGTGACCCAGTCACAGGTCATGTTATGCAATTTCTCCTGAGAATTAGGTCACTATCTCACCAGTACAAGTAGATTTTCTCTAGTCTCAGTGGTTATATTTGGAAAATCAGAATCAAAATAAATCTTAAATTCCTACAATTTGTTTTTAGACTTTTTCTGAAGGCCAAAAATACAAAGGAGACTTTCTTACCCTTCTATGAATGTATAATGGCCTGTCCTTTCTTGAATTTGGATCAGTCCATTTATATAGTACAAAGGGGTGTTACGGTCAAATGACTGATGAGCACCCAGACAGTGTACCTGATCAGCCTGCAAGATGTCGTGCCACTCATTTTGGTAAAGGTTCCAATTCAATATCACTTATGCTTTTTTGAAAAGAAATCGCAACAAAGTCGCATTTTTTAAATCTATTTTTAACAGTGGTGGCCATTTTAAATTTCCTACCGACCTGAATTTTTGCTAGGATCATCTAGACATCAAGAGCAACGTTTCATGAAATTCCATCAAGTAGTTTCAGAGGAGTAGTTGCCACAAGTTTTTCCTATATAAGTTATAACTCTATGTTTGACATCCAATCAAAATGAACTTTGGTCAGCACCAACTAAATGTTGTGCTAGTCATTTTGGTAAAGGTTCCAAATCAATATCACTTATGGTTTTTGGGAAGTAGTCGCCACAAAATCGTATTTCTAAAATCTATTTTTAGCCGAGGCGATCATTTTGAATTTCCGGCCGACCTAATTTTTTGCTAGGATCAACTAGACATCAAAGAGCAACATTCCTGAAAATCCGTCAAGTAGTTTCAGAGGAGTAGTCACCACAAAAAAAGTTTACAGACGGACGGACAATTCGACACTGACAAACCAATTTTAGTCCTCTGTGATGGGCACAGATCACACCTTTCCCTAGGCTTGATTGATTGGGCAAAAGAACACAACATTCAGCTATTCTGTCTCCCTGCCCACACTAGCCATGTCTTGCAGCCTCTGGATATAGGATGTTTCAGACCATTCGAGCGTATTTATAATGCTGAAGTACATCCGGAAGAACTCTTGTTCCGGAATCGACAGGTACTCATTTTGTGAGATTGCATGTAAGACCTACACAAAGGCATTGTCCCCTGAAAACCTAGAGAGTTCATTCAAAAAGGATGGCATTTACCCTGTTGATGCGTCTGTTGTTGACAAAGCATCCTTTATTCCGGCTAAGGTGTTGCTGAAGAAGCCCGAAGACCAAACCAGTGTGACTGTAAGCAATGTAGTCATTGACACACCCACACCAAGCAGCAGCCATGAGTCACATGAACTCGACACACAGGATGGACAGTGCAGTGCTGACAGTGAAAAGGTCATAGCCAAAGAGTTTTTTAAGATGATAGAGTACAGCATCGGAGAAAGGAAGAAACTGTTAAAGAAGAGAAAATGTTTGATTGATGTTGTATCTGGCAAGGCCATCACAGAGGATTCGATAAGACAGGAATCTGTATCAAAGGGACAGGTGAAGAAACGAAATCAGTCAAAACAAAATACACAAAAAGGGAAATCTACTTGCAAAAAAGAATCTTGTAAGAAATCTATTAAGAAGGCTAACCAGTGCAAATCATCACAGCAGCCTGGGACAACCGGCATGTGTGCCATCAAATTAGTCATCCACAGTGATACGTCCTCCGATGAAGAAATCGAAGAGTCTGAGAAATGTTGTCAGTGCCATCAGTTTCAACCAGTTGAATTAGCTAGGTCAGACTCAGTATACCAAATGGGGCATATGTATGTATGAAAACTGCACTGGACTAATTTAAAGTTGTGTTGCAAAATTGTACGACTACGAGAAAGAGACACATTATTCTGCCCATGCCACGATGTGCCTGATGGCACTCCATTGGAGGAGTAAATTGACTATTTATATTATAAACAAATTTACGGTTACACGAAACACCAAATCTACCTATTCCCCCCAAATACACACCAAATCCACACCAAATCTACCTTATATGATGTTACATTGATGTTGTAATAACAAATATCACAACAACAACAAATCATCTGAGCAAAATGAAGATGTAGTTGTTAATGTATTTTCCTCTTTCAGAATAATTCCCTGTTCAAAATGTTGTTTGTTGTAAAACCATCTATTTATAACTGCATTGTGTACTGATTTATAACCGCATAGAGTTCTTCTCTTCTTTACATGTCTGTGCAAGTAAATTTATACATAAGAAAGGTACCAACAATTATAAGAAAGGTACCAACAATTTATAGCGACATAATTTCCCCCCAAAACTTGAAAAAATGCTTTTTTCCCCCACAAAAAAGGATAGGGCTTCTTCCCCAATTTCTGATATATGAAAAATACACAAGTGCCTACCCTACCTACCCGTTTGTTTCACCCAATTTATTTTTTTGGCCTAAATTAATGTTGTCGAATTGGGTTTTAAGGTACACCAACAAATGAAAGGTTATATCAGTCAGAGCTCTAACCTTAAACAGTTACGTTTTTCATAACCTGTGACCGTTATTTAAAAACTACCTAAAACTCGTATAGTAACCAGAATCAGTCACTACCATAAAATCACTCCAGTTTAGATGCATTCTATCTTCTGTACAGGAATTTTCCTACATATATGACAATTTTCTCCAGGTAGAGTGATTATTCAACTTTACAACCATGCAATAAAATTCTATGAGCATAGATGAAAATCCAATGCGCAAAGCCTCTCAAGTTACCTACTGTTATGCAATAAAATTCATTAAAAATCATTTTGTACGACCAACATGACAATTAGTGAACAACAGCTAATTGGATCTTGATGAAGATGTATTTATCCTTAATAATAAGTATTCAGACATATATAAACACAGCACATTTGGCAACTATTTCAATTCATTAGCAAATGATCTTGGTAACTGATTTAGGTTACAAATGGTTACTAGGGAAAAGTAACTCCTACTCTAAAACAAAGGGAGATAATACTTTGGCATTTTAATAACTTCCAGCAGTTATAAAACTTGTAACTGTTTAAGGTTAGAGCTCTGACTGTATATGGTGCCTGGTAGGAATGAACTTGCCAGACTCATCCTCCTACATCAAGATAAATATATGGAAAATGTGTCTAGAACCTTCTTACATGCAGAACTGACCTCGAATATGAGCATGATAAAAAAATGAATATGAATGGGTAGGTGGGGTGGCGGGTCCTACCCTGCTGCATGTGACAGTGTTTTTGTGAGATCATTTGCAGTAGTTGTATTCACACGTGGCCCTGAATAAAATGATTATTACGGATAATGATAAAGTGACTTACCTGAAGAGCAAAAGATGCACATTTGTTTCCAACATAACCAGAGACCACAGTACTTTGTATAGATAACACGTGATTTTGTTGACCGTCTGACATGTCGTTGTTTTCGTAGATTTCACTTTGTTGACCGTCCGACATGTTGTTGTTTTCGTAGATTTCACTTTGTTGACCGTCCGACATGTTGTTGTTTTCGTAGATTTCACTATTAAAACAAGTTGCCGGCGAAGCAACTACAGAGCGAACTTTAACCTTGACACCGTTTGATCTTCACGGTGTTGAAATCGATTTTAAACGTCGTGAGAATAACTTATTAAAGCTACACACTCTGTGTACAATAATTAAATTCAGGGGCGGATATCCAGGGTGTGCGCACCCGGCTCACGCCCAATAAAATTTAAAAAAAGTGATGCACATTCTTGAAAAAGCATTGTATTTTTGTTGTTTTTGTCTTTGCCTGTCAAAAGTTTTGTCTCTTTTTATTTCTTTTTGTGTCTCTTTTTATTTATCTTTCTAGCCAAATTTCGAGGCAAATCCAGGTTTATGGTTTGGTTAATTCTGTCGGTCCGTCCGTCTGTCTACTCGTTTTGACGTTTTGGTTAAAGTTTTTGTTTTACTTCATTTCTCAACAGCTAATTGAATCTTGTCACACTTGTTCATTATGATTACAGAATGTTATACGACAAGAACTTTAACTCTGTCTTGTATTTTACATGAGTTATCTCCCTTTCTGACTTAGATTTTTCAGTTACAGTGTTGAATGTACAGTCATACACGGTGCATGATCAAAAGTAATTTTCAAGGATAAAATATACGTTGCCTGAATAAGAACGGATAAGCACCTCGTTTTTTCGGATATAAAATGGAGCTGGAAGGTGATGAGTGACTTAAAACGGAGGAAAAAACGGCAACAGAAGCGTAAGTTCAGTTCATTTTTACTACCACGGAACACTAGTTTATGCTAGATTTAACTTTATAGCTAAATAAAGTCATTTATAATATATTTAAGTTAATATAAGTTAATTAATATGAACTAAGGTAAAACCTTGAGGCGAGCACAGAAAAGGTGAAAGTAAATTTTAAACAGATAAAAATCAATGAAAGCAACACAATAATGAGGTCCTCTCAGGGGTTTTGGGGAAAATGGCCATTTATATTTGGTGAACAAGGGGACAATGGCTGTTAACAATGGCTGTTATTTTCAGGGAAAAAGAGAACATTGACACATATTTTAGGTTAGGGAACAATGGAACATGACTTTACAGGAAATAAAATTCTAACATCTAGTTTTAATATTAAAAAAAAAAATCACAAAAAGTTAACATTTCAAACAATATTTTTGTGACGACTGTGTACTGTAGGCCAGAATTAATTTTGGGGAACATTAGCAAAAATACGCTGAAAACCCTTGCCAAATGACAACATTCAAACCTCACCGTAGCGAGTGTTGTCTAATAGGAAGTGATTGTAAACTAGACAGTTTTGCGCATGCTCGGCAGGATTTTCCCTGCCGATATATATAGATAGTTGCTTGTCGCAACACGTTGCTTGGGATCCCTGTATTTGACGTTTTATTCTCCCGATTTTGAATGACAAAAAGCATTCCTTATTTTGTGAAATATTGTTAATAAAATACAACAAAAGTAAGTTGTTTAATTAATATACGCTAATTATAAATTTTACGAAATAAAAATCGCTTGAACATTTTGCGACAATCACATACGCCCGCTTTGCGGATTGTGTACATGTATCACGCTTCAACGGATCGCAATCTCTGAATAAATTGCTTTATTTTACATGTTTTAATGCCTTTACAGTAAAAAATTGAGATTTCATATTCGGACAAGTTCATTATAGGTCAGGACAAGTGGATTTCTGAAGTCACTTGTCCAGTGGATCCAAAAGTTAATGTAGAGGCCTGATATGACTTACAAATCACTATCTGAGTCAAATAAAATGACTTACAAATCACTATCTGAGTCAAATAAATGAAAACCAGACCATCCGCCATATTTTAAACGATAGGACACCCACCTGTATGGGCACAATAGAATCTGGACTTATGATTGTGTTTAGTGTAATGTATCTATCTACAGTCTATAGTGCTGCCACACTGGAATACCACACGGTGGTACACACAGGTGTGTGTGTGTTTTGTGGGTCGGTCGGTGTGTGTATGTGTGTGGGGTGGGGGAAGGTATTTTTAAATGAACAAATCTAGGGGGTGAGGACCCAGCCAGCAATCCAATATATAGCCTTCATCGGCCCCATATTTTTTTTTATATAGGACCAATATCGCAAACGATATCGGCCTGAGATCGGCGTGCCCATCGGCTTCAAGTCGAACCGATATCTTGTTGGCTACACATCGGTCCAATATCGGTTAAATATCGTTTTAGTTTACTATCCATCATCGGTCACGGTCAGACATCGGTTAGATATCCTTTTAGTTTACTATCCATCTTCGGTCCAATATCGGTTAGTTATCTATCCAATATGTATCCGATAATGTTTCGACCGAAGTGGGCCCATTATGACAGGTAAACATCAAATTCGTTCTTTTGTCAGCATCCAGCTAGCACAGTATGTAGCTAGAGCATCGGATTACCAATCCAAAATACATGTATATGTTTCGCAACATACAAGGTTATCGGGCGTTTAACTCCGTCCATTTTTTTTTATCAAATCAATTGAATGAATACTGACTACCTTATATATATCTTTTTGTAGGTGCTTATCTCAATTAGCTCGACTGGAAAAATATTCATTGCCAATAAATAAAACTCTTGTGAATGTAGTTAGCATCATTTTGCAATGTAAAAAATGACATTTGCGAGGAATATCTGTTCACATTAACAACAAATATACAATATTCAAAATGACATGTCATTAACACCACGAGCGGCCCGATATATGGTATCAACTGATAAAAACTACGTCGGCCCGAGATATAATAATAGACATCAGAAGAAATGTGCTATATTCATTCAGATTAATGCTTTGAACTATCAATTTAGCATGCCATACAAACAAACATTTCAAAAATTGGAATATATTGAATTAATCGGCTCTACGTCGGCATATCCAACATTTAGCCGACATCTGACCGATATCTTTTCAGCAAATCATAAAAAGAACACACAAACCCAGTCAGCAACCCTATATCGGACCGATATGTTTCCTATATATATACAGATAACTAATAGACATCGGGCCTTGCCGCTCTGTTACTGATATCGGTAACAGAGCGGCAGTCTGCAAAACGGCCCGATGTCTATGACAGATAACAGATAGACATCGGGCCGACATTCCGACCAATTACTGAAATCTATCCGATATGGCCATGCTGGCTGAGGAGTGGTGGGGTGGCTTGTAGTCTAAGACTTTCCAGGAGAGGGAGGTCTGTCTGAGGAAACTTTTCCTCAGTTTTTTCATGGGGGGGGGAATATTTTGTAGATTATTCTAGGGGGTAGTCTGAAGAAACGCTTTCCGTTGCTCAACATAAACTCACAAAAGTGTTCGTACGAAGTGAAAGCAATTATAATCGATTTGTCCATAATTAATCATTTAAACTAGTTCAACATCAACTCACAAAAGTGTTAGTAGTTATCACTAGCCGTCTGCAAATAATGTCAATCAACACCGTCACGCGCTAATTTGCATAATCTTGAAAGTTTCCGGCCAAGACGATTTAATGTTCAAATCGGGTGTTTACAAATAAAATGTATATCAGTTTATTCACTCACATGTGCTGCTAGTGTTGTTTTAACACTGTGCGCACTGCAATTCCTGCATTTGTTGTCATTTTGAAATTTCCCACGGAAACTACATATTTTCTAGAAAGCCTTAGTTTCGCATTTGAACTCTTTAAATATTCTGCTGCACATATTCTATAGGACTTTGTGAAGGAATCGGAGAGACTTTCAAATTATTTCTGAAACTCTACTCTAACCAGTCATAACGGTAACGTTGCATAGAAAACTGTTTTAAAGAAAACAAATCAGAATTTCGAAACTAAAACTCCTATAGTGGGAGCCGGTGTCTGCGTTAGAAATGCTTAAAGCGTGACAACGACGATTTACCATCAAAATCGAGACACAAAGATTAGCAATTATCTTCTTCTTTTTTTTCTCCCGTTACCGTAAAGTTCGCTTTAATTTAGAGTTAAGTATACGCTATACAGGAATTTGATGTTTGACTTGTTGTTTTAGTATGTTTTAAAGCGTAGATATTCTTATATTTTTTTGAGAATGTATCGGTAACTTGTAGGCAACGCGACAGTTTTTACACTGGGAGTGTTTATTTGAGTCCCATAATTTGTACAAATGTTAACATAAAGAATGTTAAACCACATACTTAATAACCTCTGAATAAAGTTATGAGATCTGCGGTTAATCACATTAAAAAAAACACTATAAGTGTGCCTTTACATGAAAGGACATGCAGACGAGTATCATTTCGTTATCGATTGCAAAAATTATACAGAATTAATAAAATCATACATAAAACAATACTATTGGGGAAAAAAAACTACAATTATTAAATAGCGAAAACAAAATCGAAGTGAGGAAATTAGGATAATATGTATATAAGGCTTTTGATATTAGAACTATTTTGAACAAATACTGAACACGTTTAAATTTATTTATCGCTGAAATTCAAAAAAAATAATAATAAATATATAAATAAAGAAATATCCCTTGTGGGGTCAAAAATAAGATTTGTAGAAGTATTGTATTTTAACACTTAACATGTGTGGTATATCTCTCCGTGTGGAAATGTTGCTGTGTTGCTTCTATTCCATGAAATACAGATAGTTGTATTTGTTTATATTGTTGTTAACACTTTAAGATAACGATTTTTACTTCCAATTGAAAATATAAGAAATAAAAACAAAATCTCTCCCAAATGGATAACCACTAAAATTCGGTTACATTTTACGGTTCAAATTAATTTCAGCGTATCATAAACTTGCTAACACATAAGTTTAACTGTTATGTCATTATTCTCGTAATAGTACCGAATGTATTCTATGGTATTGCAATGCTTTGTTACTCTAAGTACATGTACTAACAACATGCCATCTAACCACATTTATTTGTATCTATTATGTAAACATGTTCATGGGCCATATTTGGCTTAAAACAATAAACAATATTACATTTAAAATGTACAAATGCCAGCATTCAACTATTAAATGTATACAAGGGACAATAAATACAGCTCGTTCATTTGATATACACATATAGAAACAATGATACATTCGCACATTAAAATGTCAGCAAGTGATGTTAATCTTAATAGTGTACAACCTGACGAACGGATATAGTATATTTTGTAAATAAAATAACTAACATTAAAGCCTGACAAAAACATGCATTTGAGGAATAAGCTTTATAAATTGGTTAAACATAGTTTTAAAAATGTAAGATTTGCTATGACCTAATTAACGTCCATTGCTCGCAATAATGCCATCAGTAATCCTAAACTATATACTGAATATTCACAAGATCTTAATTACACCCGTAAATTTATTAATTACAGCGGGATTTCGATTAAAATCCTGCATATTTCATGATTGATTCAGTATATGTATCTTTTTAAAACCGAATCTTGAATATTGTTGTCTTTTCATTTCATAATCATTCTGACAAAGATTTTTATTTTACTATAAAATCTAAGGATAAAAACCGATGAACACAAATTTGATAACTTACTGAAAAATAAGGTGAAATCTCAATAACTCGGCAAGGGACCAATTTTCGGCAAAGTGTAAATTTCAATAATTTTCTTAAAGACTGCCGTTTACAATGTGTCACAAAATGTTCAAGAATATAGTACACGAGAACCGATGTTAGAATTATATTGTTTTTCCATGTATCATTTGTATGTTTTTGTCTGTGTTTAAACGTCGTTCTTCATAATGAACATTTAAGCTGTGCGTCTTTCCATTTGATTGTTTTAGTACATGTATGATACTGTGTGATGTATGCAGAAATTAGACAAGCGCATGAATTTTTTTGCGATGATGCAAATAGTATTATTATTATATTAATAATACATTATAAATTCTTCTTTTGTATTTCATTTTATATTTATAAAGTCCTCAGAATTCACCAGAATGCGTCGTTTACAGTGTAATTTCGAAATGAATATCTCCGTGGGAAGTCCCCCAACCCTCACCATCCACCGCCCCAATGTTTAACTCCTTCCGGCGCCTCTGTATAATGTTTGCTCTGAGACTCTTACCCATCCGAAGAAGTAATCAGAAAAGAAAAAAAAGAAATGCATCGTACTTTGGTCGAGTACTGAACCAATTAGGTGCCCATATCCAGGACGATTAGGTGTCTCGATCAAATGCGTAAATTGTAAGATTTTACAATGCAGCAAGAATTTTCTATTACACGGAACATTAAATACAATAAAGTCGATTGAATGAACTCAAAATAAAATCTAAAAACGTCTATAAACAAATGAAAAAATCAGTTCAAATGATCAATACTCGCCTTTGCCCAAGCAGAATCGAACATAAAAACTAAATTGTGTCGTTTTCACAAACATTACACAGAGACAGGGTTGTACATAAGGCAAACATAGCATCATTAATATGTTCCGTGAAACCATTAAAATTACAAAAGAAAGCGTAATTAGGAAATAATCCGACAATAAAGAAGGTCACTAGAAAAACAACTAACCTCGGTTATCCCAAAACAACAGTGAATATTAGGAGCCCTTCAGTAGCGATTAAGAGTCGAATTGACTTTTATCTGTGAAAATTAATTTTGATCATGCACCGTGTCATAGTCCAAACAACATTTGACTGAAAGCTTTTAAATTGGCATACATATTCATCATCATTACACAACCATAATGTGAAATGCACAATAACTCTGTTATACAGTTTACCAGAATTATCCCCCTTTTATACTTAAAATTTCAGTTAAAATTGTGAATGTAGTCTCATTTCTCAAAAACTAATTGTCCTAATGTGTTGAAACTTGGTACACTTGTTCATTATTATTACCCAATGTTATATTACAAGAATCGTAATGTGTATTTTACTTGAATTATCTCCCTTTTTTTACTTAATTTTTTCAGTTGAAATGTTGAATGTAGTCATATTGCAAATAACATTTGACCAAAGCTTTTAAAGTTGGCAGCACCTTAACTCTGTTATACATTTTACCAGAATTATCACCCACTTCCATACAATTTCAGTTAAAATTGTGAATGTGCAGTCATATGCCAAATACCAATTGTTGGAAAGCTTTGCAACTTGGGGGACATTTATATGAGGCCATACATTTTTTTTTTTTTTCTTCACATACATGTATTAGAAGGTCAATTTTAGAGAAAAAACACCTACCAGTAGCCTGATGTGAGGTGTAGTTTAGAAAGATACCTCTTCCCCCAAGCATTTGAGGTGTTAACTGAAACGAGGGTATATGGTATGTTGAAGGTACCATAACTTTTACTAGAATTATCCCCATTTTCCACTTAGATTGTTTGGTTACAATGTTCAATGTACACTCCTATTCCAAAAACCAACTGAAAGAAAAAATGTTAACTTGGCATATAATTATGTTCATCATTATAAGTGAACAGCACCATAACTCAGTCTCCAGTTTATCATAATTATCCCCCTTTTCCACTTAGATTTTTGGTCAAAATGTTGGAAGTAGTCATATTCCAAAAATCTATTGGCAAACAAAAATTGAACTTGGCATCATCATTACACAACCCAACAAGCACTACTTTATCAGAATTATCCCGCATATCCCCTTAGATGTTGAGGTCAACATTTTGAATGTACAATAATATTCCAAAAACATATTGACAAAAAAAAAGAAAGAAATTCGGCACACATATTCATCTTCTGTGTTACAAGCACCATAACTCTCATGCCTTTTACCAAATCTTTCCCCTTTTTCATTTTAGGTTTTTGTGGTAAATGTTAGCAATTCACAAACCAGCATTCACACCAGTACTTCTTGGTGCTTCTTTTTTGTATTGGTTTAAAAGAAGAAAAAATAATGTGTTCCAGGAGCACTTGTGTCGCCTGCCATGTGCTTATTTCAACAAGGACAATCTAACTATAAAATTTCAAGAATGTATTATGAAGCAGATTTTGTTTTAAATTGTTCAAAAAGGACATAGCTCTGCATTGGATAATGGATAAGGAGAAACTGTTTAAATTGTCATTACCAAAGGTCAATATTTTGCCAAGTTATGTGCTAGGTTAGGTTGCACATTAAGTTTTTCTGAAAAGGGGCATAACTCTGCCAGTATGAAGTCAGAGTTATTGAACATGGCATTGGCATTGAATAATTGATAAAGAAGAACTATATAAAGTTGTATGACCATACACCATTATTTTGCCAAGTTATGAGCAGGTTAAAGTTACAGGTTAAAGTTTTTCTGAAAAGGGGCATAACTCTGCCAAAATAACAGTCAGTGTTATTGGACATGCGTAATGACATTCCTTGTGGTAAAATAAAGATGTGTGTGAAGTTTCATGAACATAGATCAAAACCTTTTCAAGTTATGGCCGGTTGTGAGCTTGGTTAAGTTGCAGGTTAAAGTTTTATGAAAAGGGTCATAACTCTGCTAAAATGAGTTAGAATTGAATTGAACTGAATGTTGTTTAACGGCTCATCAACACAGTATAGGTTATTTAAGGCCGCCCCAGAGAGAGGGGAAGGATACATAGGAATCCGGGAACCGTGCCCTACTCTTATTATCGAATAGATTCCTATGGTTCTTTAACGTGCTCGGAGAATGAAAGTTAGAGATGTTGGTCATGAGTAACAATACTCCTTGGAGCAAGATGAATATGTGTATGAAGTGTTATTGACATAGATCAAATAATTCTTAAGGAATAGCAAGTTATGAGCTTGGTTAGGTTGCAGGTTAAAGTTTTATGAAAAATGGTATAACTGGCAAAATGGATGTCAGAATTACTGGACATGTGTAACGACATTCCTTAAGGTAAGCTGAAGAAGAGTGTGACGTTTTATGAACATAGGTCAAATACTTTTCAAGTTACGGCAAATGTAAGATGCGATGTACGAATGATGACAACTCCTTAAACTTTGGTTTTTCTATGAAAATAAGCACAAATAAACATCAAAACCTGTGAACTGCAGTTTTAAAAAACAAACAATCGCATTCGCTCAATAAATACATTGTAGGAAAAGGAATTCTATAAGCAATAGGTCTCAGTCTCAATGATGGTATGTTCTAATAATAAATTGAAACGGTCGATGATTTTAAACAGTTCTTTACTTACAATGTATATATACAAAAGTATAGGTATATTATGTCGGACATCCTCTAGAGTGGGTTACACAATATATGACATCACAGTGATTTAGCCAAGATATATCCTTATTGCTTTCATTCCAATCTCTTTTCACATTTTGTATAATGTACATTTGTAATGTCTGTTATTATTGGAAATAAAATAAGTTTAAACCAGATACATTGTTCCTAAACATCATTTCAGTCAGTATGCACTTTTTCAGTCGGAAGTGACGACTTGTGTAAAGTTTTATTGCACAAAGCCTGGGAGGAACTGTGCACACAAGCTATTTTCATAGAAATTTAATAGTAGCTATCCCACCAACAACAGCCAAATTTTACAACATAATATTATGTACATTGTTCCTAAACCTACTGACGACGAGGTATATATACACCTTACATATTTTGAGAATCCAAACTCTATAAACGCAATATGAACGGCTTTAGTGGAGTGTTGAATTAAAAGAGTTACCAACTCATAATTCATTATACACATATTCAATCATGGGTATTTTAAGAACACATGAAAATCCTATACTTTTAATTGGCACATATACATTATTATATGACCTGAACACCTGGATAGCGGTATGTAGCGGGTAAGTTTCTTTAAAGTTTAAGAGGTCATAACTCGGGTAAAAAATAGTCTCAGTCCAATTTTGTTTACGTATGCACATGTTCAGTTGTTGATGATGATGCAGGGGCGGATCCAGGATTTCAGCTTAGGGGGGCGTAAGATTTTGGTCAATTTCCGGGTCCGTTTCTAGCCTCATAAAACGGTTGCGGTAGTGCATTGATAGGGTAAAAAAGTCAGTTTTCAAATAAAAGGACTTAACAATGTGTTAATTAAACCATGCACTCATTAGGCATTATGCGTAAAGCAAGCGAGAACTTTTTTTATACCGAGGGCGTGCATCGAAATTGTTTGATGGGGGGGCATAAGATTTTGGTCAATTTTCGGGTCCATTTCTAGCCTCATAAAACGGTTGCGGTAGTGCATTGATAGGGTAAAAAAGTCCGTTTTCAAATAAAAGGATTTAACAATGTGTTAATTAAACCACTCATTAGCCATTAAGCGTCGAGCGAGCGACAAAATATTTTATACTTAGGGCGTGCATTGAAATTGTTTGATGGGGGCGTAAGATTTTGGTCAATTTTCGGGTCCGATCCTAGCCTCATAAAACGGTTGCGGTAGTGCATTGATAGGGTAAAAAAGTATGTTTTCAAATAAAAGGATTTAACAATGTGTTAATTAAACCACTCATTAGCCATTATGCATCGAGCGAGCGAAGCGAGCGAGAACATGTTTTATACTGAGGGCGTGCATCGAAATTGTTTGATGGGGGGCGTAAGATTTTGGTCAATTTTCGGGTCCGTTTCTAGCCTCATAAAACGGTTGCGGTAGTGCATTGATAGGGTAAAAAAGTCTGTTATCAAATAAAAGGATTTAACAGTGTTAATTAAACCACTCATTAGCCATTATTCGTCGGGCTAGCGATAACATTTTTTATACTGAAGGCGTGCATCGAAATTGTTTGATATTTTATCTACAGTAACATGGACATACATGTATGATCCGGAATTTTTAGGAGGGGCGCGCGCCGGGTGTGCCCCCAACCCCCCCACACCCTGTATCCGCTAGTGTGATGTGTGTAGCATGTGGAACGTTTTATTCAAGAAACACAAAAGCCTAGAAGGAGTTGTGCACACAATATTTTTTGTACAGAAAATTTCAAGTTCAAGAGAATGTTCCTGTCAAAAAAATTTTAAACATGTTGTCCATGTGGCATGACCATGTTTGATCTTCACCATTTGAACAAACTTGGTAGAGGACCACTTAAACCCAATGCTACATGCAAAATAATATCTCAATAGGCTGTGTAGTATTTAAGATGTTTAAGGTTTACTTGTATAAGCCAATGTAAAACATGTCACCCTTGGGGCAGGGCAGTTATAACCTAAGGGTCATCATTTTAACTAGGAAGAGGAATTTCCATCGCTATATTAGAACTTGAGCTATTGCTATTTCAAAGACATTTTTTAAAAAAGATTTGGGAACACAACACTTTGTAAAACAGTGATGGAACCTGGGTGTTAGAGTGGGCTTGATGAAACTGAAGACTAAATTATGCAATTTTACTGAATTTAAATAAGCAATAATGATGATATTAAAATATGAAAAACTTAAACGCAAACCATTATCAAAATTAATTTCTAAGTGGAAAAAATTGCCATAAGTTTGCTAAATTGCAATACAGAGTTATGGAACCTGTGTGTACAAGTGGACTTGAAAAAACTGTAGACATATGCAAAGTTTCATTAAAGCAATGTAAACCCTGTATGAATTAATATTTATGATTTTATAACAAAAACACGATAATTTTGATCGTAAGTTCATTTCTTAAATTGTTTACTTTGATTTTCGATTCATAAATGAATGCGATTTCATTTCATTTTCTTATACATTTGACATTTCTGCACATAATTGTCTACATTGAATGCTTAGATGCAAAAATGTGAACAGTTTTAAAATTTGAGACATCATTTAAAGATGTTTAATAAAACGGTGCCAAGATTATGGTAATTCCAAAAGTTAACACGTGGCTAAATTTAAAGTTTTTTTTTAAACATGTTTTTGCCAGCTGCTTCAAACTGAACACACTAGGAGCATGCTTGTCATGCAGTCTAAATAGGTTATATGTATGGTAATAGGTTATATGTATGGTAATAGGTTATATGTATGGTAATAGGTTATATGTATGGTAATAGGTTATATGTATGGCAATAGGTTATATGTATGGCAATAGGTTATATGTATGGTAATAGGTTATATGTATGGTAATAGGTTATATGTATGGTAATAGGTTATATGTATGGTAATAGGTTATATGTATGGTAATAGGTTATATGTATGGTAATAGGTTATATGTATGGTAATAGGTTATATGACTGTATGGCAATAGGTTATATGTATGGTAATAGGTTATATGTATAGCAATAGGTTATATGTATGGTAATAGGTTATATGTATTGTAATAGGTTATATGTATGGTAATAGGTTATATGTATGGTAATAGGTTATATGTATGGTAATAGGTTATATGACTGTATGGTAATAGGTTATATGTATGGTAATAGGTTATATGTATGGTAATAGGTTATATGTATGGTAATAGGTTATATGTATGGTAATAGGTTATATGACTGTATGGTAATAGGTTATATGTATGGTAATAGGTTATATGTATGGTAATAGGTTATATGACTGTATGGTAATAGGTTATATGTATGGTAATAGGTTATATGTATGGTAATAGGTTATATGACTGTATGGTAATAGGTTATATGTATGGTAATAGGTTATATGTATGGTAATAGGTTATATGTATGGTAATAGGTTATATGTATGGTAATAGGTTATATGACTGTATGGTAATAGGTTATATGTATGGTAATAGGTTATATGTATGGTAATAGGTTATATGACTGTATGGCAATAGGTTATATGTATGGTAATAGGTTATATGTATGGTAATAGGTTATATGTATGGTAATAGGTTATATGTATGGTAATAGGTTATATGTATGGTAATAGGTTATATGACTGTATGGTAATAGGTTATATGTATGGTAATAGGTTATATGTATGGTAATAGGTTATATGACTGTATGGTAATAGGTTATATGTATGGTAATAGGTTATATGTATGGCAATAGGTTATATGTATGGTAATAGGTTATATGACTGTATGGTAATAGGTTATATGTATGGTAATAGGTTATATGACTGTATGGCAATAGGTTATATGTATGGTAATAGGTTATATGTATGGTAATAGGTTATATGTATAGCAATAGGTTATATGTATGGTAATAGGTTATATGTATGGTAATAGGTTATATGTATAGCAATAGGTTATATGTATGGTAATAGGTTATATGTATGGTAATAGGTTATATGTATGGTAATAGGTTATATGTATGGTAATAGGTTATATGTATGGTAATAGGTTATATGACTGTATGGTAATAGGTTATATGTATGGTAATAGGTTATATGTATGGTAATAGGTTATATGTATGGTAATAGGTTATATGACTGTATGGTAATAGGTTATATGTATGGTAATAGGTTATATGTATGGTAATAGGTTATATGTATGGTAATAGGTTATATGTATGGTAATAGGTTATATGACTGTATGGTAATAGGTTATATGTATGGTAATAGGTTATATGTATGGTAATAGGTTATATGTATGGTAATAGGTTATATGTATGGTAATAGGTTATATGTATGGTAATAGGTTATATGACTGTATGGTAATAGGTTATATGTATGGTAATAGGTTATATGTATGGTAATAGGTTATATGACTGTATGGCAATAGGTTATATGTATGGTAATAGGTTATATGTATGGTAATAGGTTATATGTATGGTAATAGGTTATATGTATGGTAATAGGTTATATGTATGGTAATAGGTTATATGTATGGTAATAGGTTATATGACTGTATGGTAATAGGTTATATGTATGGTAATAGGTTATATGTATGGTAATAGGTTATATGTATGGCAATAGGTTATATGACTGTATGGTAATAGGTTATATGTATGGTAATAGGTTATATGTATGGTAATAGGTTATATGACTGTATGGTAATAGGTTATATGTATGGTAATAGGTTATATGTATGGTAATAGGTTATATGTATGGTAATAGGTTATATGACTGTATGGTAATAGGTTATATGTATGGTAATAGGTTATATGTATGGTAATAGGTTATATGTATGGTAATAGGTTATATGACTGTATGGTAATAGGTTATATGTATGGTAATAGGTTATATGTATGGTAATAGGTTATATGTATGGCAATAGGTTATATGTATGGTAATAGGTTATATGACTGTATGGTAATAGGTTATATGACTGTATGGTAATAGGTTATATGTATGGCAATAGGTTATATGTATGGTAATAGGTTATATGACTGTATGGTAATAGGTTATATGTATGGTAATAGGTTATATGTATGGTAATAGGTTATATGTATGGTAATAGGTTATATGTATGGCAATAGGTTATATGTATGGCAATAGGTTATATGTATGGTAATAGGTTATATGTATGGTAATAGGTTATATGTATGGCAATAGGTTATATGTATGGTAATAGGTTATATGTATGGTAATAGGTTATATGTATGGTAATAGGTTATATGTATGGTAATAGGTTATATGTATGGTAATAGGTTATATGTATGGTAATAGGTTATATGTATGGTAATAGGTTATATGACTGTATGGTAATAGGTTATATGTATGGCAATAGGTTATATGTATGGCAATAGGTTATATGTATGGCAATAGGTTATATGTATGGTAATAGGTTATATGTATGGTAATAGGTTATATGTATGGTAATAGGTTATATGTATGGTAATAGGTTATATGTATGGTAATAGGTTATATGTATGGCAATAGGTTATATGTATGGTAATAGGTTATATGTATGGCAATAGGTTATATGTATGGTAATAGGTTATATGTATGGTAATAGGTTATATGTATGGTAATAGGTTATATGTATGGTAATAGGTTATATGTATGGTAATAGGTTATATGTATGGTAATAGGTTATATGTATGGCAATAGGTTATATGTATGGCAATAGGTTATATGTATGGTAATAGGTTATATGTATGGCAATAGGTTATATGTATGGTAATAGGTTATATGTATGGTAATAGGTTATATGTATGGTAATAGGTTATATGTATGGTAATATGTTATATGACTGTATGGTAATAGGTTATATGTATGGTAATAGGTTATATGTATGGTAATAGGTTATATGTATGGTAATAGGTTATATGTATGGTAATAGGTTATATGTATGGTAATATGTTATATGACTGTATGGTAATAGGTTATATGTATGGCAATAGGTTATATGTATGGCAATAGGTTATATGACTGTATGGCAATAGGTTATATGTATGGTAATTTTAGAGAAACAGATTCATGAAGTGAAGCATATTATCATCGAATACGCTCTAAAATATCATGTATCCTTAGAGTAACCTATACTATTGTTTGGGGTGTTTGTTTCAGCCAAAGGTTTTTTGGACTTTTAAGATAAAATTAATCTTCTACTGAATGAGTTGTATATCAGTGAAACAGACAATTTTAGTGGTAAATAAAAATACCTTACTTTTCAAAATCGGTTGAGAAATAAGAACTGCATGTGTGAAAGCTGTTTTTGATGGGTCATTTTCAATGCAAAATTCTGCTGCATGAAAAACTTGATTTTTTTTTTTTTTTTTAGAATTTTTATCCAAAAATGGTTTTAAATTGTTGGATATTAGTAAATTAAGACACCCTGAAAGTTGTATAGCAAAATATGAAGGATTACTGAAGTTATTTGAAATTTCGTAACTGTCTGCTGTCCCACCAACAAGGAATTTACATAGGAAAAGCTCCATCAAAAAATCATTTTGGCTGTAAAAAAATTATTTCTCAACCGATTTTCAAAAGTAAAGTAGTTTTTTTTACCACTAAAAATGCCAGTTCTAAAGATATGTAACTGATGTACGTATTATTTAAATGGCTCAAGTTACTGCAGAAAAACCTTTTGCTGAAACAAGTGCCCCAAAAAATAAGAACTGACCTTCACACTGACTTGCTGCAAGTCAGCTTTCATATGAATACTGGCCGCCCTCACTTTGCATTTTGCACGGGATTGTATGGTCAAGATTTTCACAGAACTGTAGAATGACGTTTTTCTCATTAAACAGTGGAATACACAAAACAAACAAATCAGTAGTTACAAGTTATGTTTTATTATACAATTGTAAGCTCTATCTATATATCCTCTAGTACATGACTCTACATGTCTGAGATCTAATGAAGTGTTAAATTTATATGAATGTCGTCTGCTCTAGAAAGTGACAGTTTGTGATAATCAGGTGAGGGAATAGATAATGAGACAGTTTGTGATAATTCAGATGGGGAGAATAAAATGTGAATGTGACAGTTTGAGATAAACTGCAATAGAAGTCAAACAGGCATGCTGTCTATTCACAGCGAATGATAAAACATTTTGAAACATAAATTTGGTACACTTCTATGATATCTGTATATATTACATGAACATCATCGAGTTATATATACGAATTTACCAACTGCATGTCAGCGCTATCAAAATGATTCAATTGGAGAACCTCCAAATAGACCCTCTAACATAAATTGAGCTGCTCCTCTCCGCATCAACAAGATATTCTTATATTAATTTAGAAACCCCTCATAAAAACTGTACTGTATTCATGTGTAAGTATATTTTATATTTTAATCTAGTTAAGATACATTTACATAATTTACTGGAACATTTATTTTGATTACTGATTTAGTCTTATGTCAGTCATGCAAAAATGTGACACGAAAAAATTCATACAGCAGCTGATGAAATTGAAGATCTAAATGGAATAGTTTCTCCCTTACTGTACAAACAGTTGATCATATCACAGACGTAATAACAAACTGATAGGAAACTTCCTATATGAACCAGTGGATTAGCCAAAATATCATGTGGAACATTTACTCTCAACTTATAATTCCATGATATTGATGAGAATACATTCAAAAGATTTATAACGAATAGAAAAATTGGCTCATACAGTCATATTAAATGAATCTTTATTTTTAACTAAGAAATTTTATATTTAAAATGAATGAAACATAATAATAATAATAATAATAATATCTTTATTTATAAGAGGATAACATATTTGGCTACAAACCAGTCTAGCATATACATAAAACTCTTTCTGATGTATGTGTTTAAGTTGGCAATTTTTCAAGAAACTCATCACTGCCCCACATAAAACTGAGGTAAATTTCAGTTTCCAATTTGTTATTCGGTCTGTGATCTTACATCCAAACCATACATATTAACAACGTTCGCTAACTCTGAGGTCTGTGTTTACAGTATACAACATTGGAATCTGGCTTGAGTAAACAGTTTTGTGAAACACAGATCGAACAGCTTTAAAGCTTTTTAATCCATGTATACTTTTAACATCTGAAAGATTATAGAAATATGTGCATATTGTATACTGCATCAAAAAATGAATACAAACTATCAATTTAACTATTAAAGTAAAAACGAGTACAATTCTTCAGAGTATTTTTGAAAGTATTTTATAGTCTCTAGATGAGGTTTATAGTTGTATATACCAACAAGTACATTTTAAAGGGACACACGGCAATCGTGGAAGTTTTTATATAATGTGAATATCAAAATTAGCATCTACAATTATTAATCCAGCATCATGTTTACTTTAAAACAGCTTGCGCTAAATTAAAAAAATAAAATCGAATTTTTAATTTAACTTTCTTTGTTATTCTACCATATGTTTCAATATATTATCGGTGTAATATTATCATCAGTTAGTAATATGCAAACACAATTTTCTCTGAAATATTCTAATAATATGCAAACACAATTTTCTCTGAAATATTCTAATAATTGATTTTAATGATTACAAAAATGCAAGTTATGTAGAAAAACTAACCGCAAGTTTTATACTAATCGAGACTGCCATGTGTCCCTTTAAAAGACCATGATCAGGAACGGCAGCCCTACCATCTAGTATGTACAGGTATTATCTATACATGATCAGGAACAGCAGCTCTACCATCTAGTATGTACAGGTAGTATCTATACATGATCAGGAACAGCAGCCCTACCATCTAGTATGTACAGGTATTATCTATACATGATCAGGAACAGCAGCCCTAACATCTAGTATGTACAGGTATTATCTATACATGATAAGGAACAGCAGCACTACCATATAGTATGTACAGGTATTATCTATACATGATCAGGAACAGCAGCCCTACCATCTAGTATGTACAGGTATTATCTATACATGATCAGGAACAGCAGCCCTACCATCTAGTATGTACAGGTATTATCTATACATGATCAGGAACAGCAGCCCTACCATCTAGTATGTACAGGTATTATCTATACATGATCAGGAACAGCAGCGCTAACATCTAGTATGTACAGGTATTATCTATACATGATAAGGAACAGCAGCACTACCATATAGTATGTACAGGTATTATCTATACATGATCAGGAACAGCAGCCCTACCATCTAGTATGTACAGGTATTATCTATACATGATCAGGAACAGCAGCCCTACTATCTAGTATGTACAGGTATTATCTATACATGATCAGGAACAGCAGCCCTACCATCTAGTATGTACAGGTATTATCTATACATGATCAGGAACAGCAGCCCTACCATCTAGTACATACAGGTATTATCTATACATGATCAGGAACAACAGCCCTACCATCTAGTACATACAGGTATTATCTATACATGATCAGGAACAGCAGCCCTACCATCCAGTATGTACAGGTATTATCTATACATGATCAGGAACAGCAGCCCTACCATCCAGTATGTACAGGTATTATCTATACATGATCAGGAACAGCAGCCCTACCATCTAGTATGTACAGGTATTATCTATACATGATCAGGAACAGCAGCCCTACCATCTAGTATGTACAGGTATTATCTATACATGATCAGGAACAGCAGCCCTACCATATAGTATGTACAGGTATTATCTATACATGATCAGGAACAGCAGCCCTACCATCTAGTATGTACAGGTATTATCTATACATGATCAGGAACAGCAGCAATACCATCTAGTATGTACAGGTATTATCTATACATGATCAGGAACAGCAGCCCTACCATCTAGTACATACAGGTATTATCTATACATGATCAGGAACAGCAGCCCTACCATCTAGTATGTACAGGTATTATCTATACATGATAAGGAACAGCAGCCCTACCATATAGTATGTACAGGTATTATATATACATGATCAGGAACAGCAGCCCTACCATCTAGTATGTACAGGTATTATCTATACATGATCAGGAACAGCAGCTCTACCATCTAGTATGTACAGGTATTATCTATACATGATCAGGAACAGCAGCCCTACCATCTAGTATGTACAGGTATTATATATACATGATCAGGAACAGCAGCCCTACCATCTAGTATGTACAGGTATTATATATACATGATCAGGAACAGCAGCTCTACCATCTAGTATGTACAGGTAGTATCTATACATGATCAGGAACAGCAGCCCTACCATCTAGTACATACAGGTATTATCTATACATGATCAGGAGCAGCAGCCCTACCATCTAGTATGTACAGGTATTATCTATACATGATAAGGAACAGCAGCCCTACCATATAGTATGTACAGGTATTATATATACATGATCAGGAACAGCAGCCCTACCATCTAGTATGTACAGGTATTATCTATACATGATCAGGAACAGCAGCCCTACCATATAGTATGTACAGGTATTATCTATACATGATCAGGAACAACAGCCCTACCATCTAGTACATACAGGTATTATATATACATGATCAGGAACAGCAGCCCTACCATCTAGTACGTACAGGTATTATCTATACATGATAAGGAACAGCAGCCCTACCATATAGTATGTACAGGTATTATCTATACATGATCAGGAACAGCAGCCCTACCATATAGTATGTACAGGTATTATCTATACATGATCAGGAACAACAGCCCTACCATCTAGTACATACAGGTATTATATATACATGATCAGGAACAGCAGCCCTACCATCTAGTATGTACAGGTATTATCTATACATGATCAGGAACAGCAGCCCTACCATATAGTATGTACAGGTATTATCTATACATGATCAGGAACAGCAGCCCTACCATCTAGTATGTACAGGTAGTATCTATACATGATCAGGAACAGCCGCCCTACCATCTAGTATGTACAGGTATTATCTATACATGATCAGGAACAGCAGCCCTACCATATAGCTTGTACAGGTATTATCTATACATGATCAGGAACAGCAGCCCTACCATATAGTATGTACAGGTATTATCTATATATGATCAGGAACAGCAGCCCTACCATCTAGCATGTACAGGTATTATCTATACATGATCAGGAACGGCAGCCCTACCATGTAGTATGTACAGGTATTATCTATATATGATCAGGAACAGCAGCCCTACCATATAGTATGTACAGGTATTATCTATACATGATCAGGAACAGCAGCCCTACCATCTAGTATGTACAGGTATTATCTATACATGATCAGGAACAGCAGCCCTACCATCTAGTATGTACAGGTATTATCTATACATGATCAGGAACAGCAGCCCTACCATCTAGTATGTACAGGTATTATCTATACATGATCAGGAACAGCAGCCCTACCATATAGCATGTACAGGTATTATCTATACATGATCAGGAACAGCAGCCCTACCATCTAGTATGTACAGGTATTATCTATACATGATCAGGAACAGCAGCCCTACCATCTAGTATGTACAGGTATTATCTATACATGATCAGGAACAGCAGCCCTACCATATAGTATGTACAGGTATTATCTATACATGATCAGGAACAGCAGCCCTACCATATAGTACATACAGGTATTATCTATACATGATCAGGAACAGCAGCCCTACCATCTAGTATGTACAGGTATTATCTATACATGATCAGGAACAGCAGCCCTACCATCTAGTACATACAGGTATTATCTATACATGATCAGGAACAGCAGCCCTACCATCTAGTATGTACAGGTATTATCTATACATGATCAGGAACAGCAGCCCTACCATATAGTATGTACAGGTATTATCTATACATGATCAGGAACAGCAGCCCTACCATATAGTATGTACAGGTATTATCTATACATGATCAGGAACAGCAGCCCTACCATCTAGTATGTACAGGTATTATCTATACATGACATTTCGTGTGGTCATGTCTTGTGTAAATTTTCTCATTAGATTGGGGTCATAAATTTGATTATCTTAAATATCAAATGCTCTTATAAATGACTGTATTTTTCAATAAATGTCAAGGTTTCTTTATAGATGTAAATGTGATCTACTGACAGCACACTACAGACTGACCTAACAGTGGATTTTTTTTTATAGAAAACATCATAAATTTATTTTTTTCATCGAGTTCTATTTAAATATTCCAATACTGAAAGATTTTAATTTCTTATCTGAAGTTTTGAAAATGCAAAGTGGGATATTTCGGACCAAAGGACCGCATGAAGTACTTTATGAGTTTTATGAAGTAAATGCATTATCTGATTGCTCTCGAGTTATTTATATCTATACAAGAAAACTCTCACGACCGAGTACTTGAAAACATTTTAACATGGAGTATAACTATTAATTTCAACGTGTTTCCCTCTTCCTCAGTGCTTTTAGACAGGTTTGTACTAAGTGATAAAATTGCCTGATATGGGTGTCAGTGATATTGATTAACAGAAATAGCAAAATGCAAGGTTTAATAAAACATACTATCTATCACAGGATGTTTTGGTATGTCAGTTTGAAACATGACTTCTTTAAATAGTTATTTCACATTTAAAGACACACAACTTCTACGTACATGAAATTGTATGCACAGAAACTGTACTTTTCTGATTTTGTCATTTGCAGATCTTATACAACATAGTTTTATTTTTGTTCAAAAAATATTTATATATTTAGCACAATTACAATATTTTGATTGTGGATTGCATCATGTTTTATTTGTATATCAACAACATCAACTTCCCAGTCATAAAGTAAACAATACACATACAATCTTATATACACAACAGATGGAAAATTTTGTACTTTACTAAGAAGGGTAACTCATACAAGTTATTCTATTATGTAGGGGAGTTAATAAGCGCTTGGTTATTTACAGAATACTGGAGATATGAGTGTTTGTTTCACATGAAAAAGAGTTGATTTTTGTTATATTTCAAAAGCCGAATTCAACTGGGTTTTTACAATGCACCAACACAAAAAAGGTTATATGGCACCAACAGGAATGTTCATTCCAGGGCCACCCTCCATTTACATCAAGATAAAATTATTTCACAAGCATTAACTCCTAAAATATTAAGATAATTCACTGAATTCCCTTTTTATCATATGAAACAAACACAAATGTAGGATTCTTTTTAACAGACAAGCTCATTTGTTTGAGTAATTCACTAAATTAAGGAGAAACTAGCGATTTTCACATTCAGATGCCTCGTATATTATCGTTGAACACTGCAGGACAGTATTCCGATGATATTACATACGTGCTTATATCACAGAATATTTAATGATGTCACGAAACTGCATATAAGTGACATCATATGACAAATATCTAACGTACTTGGTCGCAATATGCTACCAGTAGCAAGTGTCCATCTTGGTAAAATACAAAATTAGCAGAATGTGCTTATACCACTGTTATGAAGCACATATTTTTGTTTGTTCTATAATCTATAACAGTTTAGCAGATATATAGTTTCATAAATAAATAGTTTTTATCTGACAACAACAAACATGGTGATCACAAAATATGTAAAATTATGGACGGATTTAATTGCAATAACATTTTGTTCTCTGTTATCAGGATTGTCATTTTCGATAACAAGTTATTTCACCTAATATAATGGCACGCAATGTCTTTTTTATTACCGGTAATTTTAAATAAATATGCAGTACCGGTATTAAAGTCAAACAAAGAATACTTGAATACTTAATACATGTTTAAAATGTAAGGTTCTAAAACAACTTTTTACGATTGGTTCAATTGCCATCATATGACCACAGATAGAACATGATTTGGAATCACGCTATTGGAATCACACCATTGGAAGGTGATATGTTGATATGTACATGTGTTACTATTTTTATAGTGTGAGATTTACACAAACGAGATAAGTGACAACTGTGCAAATTTAAATTAAGTGTTAATGTTAGTATTTGTACTGTTGATATTTTGGTTGTATTGTTATCGTTAACCAATTTATTCTAGTAAGTAATCCGAATTATAATTTCATTTTTTTATAATTAAAATAATAATTGACTCCAATTCAGTCTATATGTGGTTCTATGGACCGGAGTAAAAGCAATATTTGACCTATGTCCTTGTCTTCAATTTCAAATCAATATTCGCCTAGGGCTTTGTTATCTTCAAGGTCAATATTCCCTTTACCGGGTCGACTTGATCAGAAGTCCATAATCGTAAAAGGTGTTCTGTCGACAGGAAGAAAATGTCTCGCCCATCACAGCCTCGACTGCCGAGAAACAGAAGTAAATGCAAGCTAAGCTAAAAAGCAATGCAACCCTGGAAAATAGGTCAAGGTCATATGAAGTGTATGTCAAGTATCAAACTAGTTCGGTAAACATACTGCAAAAATGTACTAAAAAAATGGTGCTCAGAACACACAAAATAACATTTTGACCAGTGCCATCTTGGCATTTCTTTCTGGTCACCAGAATGCGTGTGTCTAAAACTCTGTGTCAGGCAAGATAAAAACAGACGTAAACCAGAATAATGTGTAAGGCATTTTAAATGAAAATATTCTAACTATATAAAGCTTTTATAAAAACCTGAGAATAAAACTAAAATATGAATGGCATGAACAAAGTATCATATCCTAAATAACAGAGCAGTTCTGAGTTAATGTAATACAGCGACATACATTATATTTAAGAGTTAGCTAGTTTATTTGTATGTTTTTAAGTATCAGCTCTTTAAACTACATAAACTTGATAAATAGTGATATAAAACAATTATTATTAGAGAAAGTGTTCTGGAAGCTTGTTTCACATCGAGTGGAGATGCCATATCTGCAGGATTCCGCGAGACGCTTTATCCTCAAACGCTATCCTGGAAATATGGCTTATCCATAGGTGGTGATACAAGTTTCTAGAACACCGACTCTAGTAACGATCCTTTTATTATATAATTATGAATACCTTCAGAAAATGCTCCTAAAATATTATAGCACATGCATACATAGGTAGTTAACGTGTTTTTAACCCTTAACCCGCTACATATATATAATGGACGGTTCTTTCTTTGAATTAAGACCATTCCATTTATGTGACAAAGGGGTGTTTTGGGGGAAATGACTGATCAGCAGCAGAACATTGTAAACCCTGATCAGCCTGCAAGTTACTCGCAGGCTGATCTGGGTTTACAATGGGCCTAAAGGCTATTATAGTTGTGCTTAGCGGGTAAAGGGTTAATAGGAAAATGATACATAATTAGATACAGGTTTTTGTATTCCATTGTCAGAAAATGAAGCGGTTATGTATATTTTAATGACAGGTATATAATAAATGATTCACCAAAATTTCTTAAATTTTGCTTAAAATTATTAAAATAAATTTTTAACTAACTAAAAATTCGCTAAGAATTTCTTAGCAGTGGCATTAGTTCTGTGTTTCTACTAAAAATAATGATTTTAACAACAGAAGATAATGATTATTTGTTGCTTTTGCCAACTTGCAGCAACTTGAACAGATTATAAAACAAATATGTCGTAAATTGTCATTTAAAGTTAGTTGAATTGGAGGAAATATTTACTGATGACAAGTCTGAGTGAAATACTCTTTAAGCCATTGCTAATTTTCCAGATTTTTGAACATCAAATTTTCGCTCAGATTTCTGGTATTAAGAAATATGGGCCATAGACCTGTGTTAATTCTGTCTTACGGCTTTATATATATATTTAATATGGGCCAAAACAATACACCTTTACAATTAGTTCCATAAAGAAACTAGGTGAAAAAATGATAACAACAATGAACAAATCAATAAACAGAATTATTTCTAATCTTCATCATAATTTTAGGGGTTTTATTTATTTTTTAAAAAAAACATTAAAAAAAACACAACTAATAACAGCACAACTATAAATATCAATATTTAAAACAACTAATTTCTTACTCGAAATTAAACAAGATTTTAAGAAAAAGAAGAATATTATTCATATTTATAAACAATGCACAGCACTTAAATTAACGATATAATCATATCACATTTTTAAAAACAATTTTGTGGACGTTTATGTGTAATAGAACACTTGTTCGGCAACAATACCGTAAGAAATTATTAATGAGAAAATGTTTACATACAAAATACAAATATCACAGACTACTTCGAAAATATAACTTAATAATATAGAACTGGGCATATTTAAACAAATCTCTCTCTCACAAAATGACTTCTTCAATATCGTCATCCAGGTTATCTATCGCGTTCACAGTTGGCCGCGTGTGGAATGTGGTAACCGGCTGTTTGGATCGCCGTGACAATATGGCATTTGAACGTGTGTTTGACTTGTGTAATTCCTCGTCATTAACTAATGCACTTCCTCCGCCAAAGAGGGTGGCAGAGTTCTCTCTCTTTGTTTGAAAAGTTGAGCCAGAACTTTTATTGTTTGACTCATTTTCCCAAGGGAATGATGTTTTATTGTTTGACTGAGATGTTTTCTTTGGCTCTGGCTTAACGGGAGTGAATATATCGTCATGAGTTGGCTTGTCTTTATCCGTAGATCCAAAAAGTTCCGCCATCAATTTGGACTTTTGAACCGGCTGCTGTGTTGTATTAGTTGACTTAGGTTCATCGTCATCGAATAACGAGAATGGCTTCGTTGCCGTGTTAGAGGGGCCACGCTTCGAACCGAAAGTCGGATTATAACCCCCGGTTTGCATATCATCAATGTCCCTGTTTCTGCTTTTATCAACCGTGCTGGATGAGAATATTGTATTTGAAGTTGGTCCCGCGGGGCCGAAACCTTGTTTGCGAGCCGGTTTGCCTTTATGCAAATTCTCTGTTGGCTTAGAAAATTTATAATCCTTCTTACTATTACTGCTTGACATCGAGTCCATACTGTTTTCTTTATTTGTTTGAGTCACAAAGAATGGATCCGAAACCTTGTCCCTGTTATTCTCCTTGGGTTTTGGTGCTCCACCCTCATCAATTTCTCTCAATTTTTGTAAGATTTCGTCCTTTTTCTTCCTCTCTGACTGCAGCGTCACGTCATCCTCAAAGCGCCGTCTCTCCTCCTGGGCACGACGTTCTTGCTCCAGACGTTCCCTATCCCTGCGTTCCCGTTCTTCCCGCTCCCGCTTTTCTTTCCTTGCCTGCTCCTCTCTTTCTTTCCTCTCTTTCTCCGTCCTGTGTCTATCCTCTGCCTCTCTTTTCATTCTCTCCCTTTCTTCTCTCATTCGTCGTTCTTCTTCTTCTCTGCTAGATTGTTCATTCATCCGTTTTTCTCTCTCTTCGTATTCTTTCCGTTCCCGCTCTTCTCGATTCCGTCTTTCGGTTTCTTGTTCTTGCCTCTCCCTTTCTTCATGTTCCCTGTCTTCTCTCTCTCTTACTATGCGTAGTTCCTGCTCCCGTTTTGCCCTATCATGTTGCTACAATGATAAAACGATACATCAATTACAATTATACAACTTCTATACAGTAGTTTGCTAAAAAAACGCATCTATATAAATTTTAATTTTAATACAAAAAACTATTTTGAAATTGTTTAAATTGAAATGCTGACGCGACAAAAGTATAAGCGCATTAAGAATTATATTAATATGCATTTGTTTATATTCTAGAATGAAATGAAATTATGAAGACATGACTTTTAGAACTGAAACAAGTTACATTAAGAGTGAAGCACAAGCATATTGAATATCAGCTAAAAATGAAGTGATAACTGCATGCCGTATATGTAAGGTGTGAATTATCAGCCAATAATTGCCATCCACACCTTTACATAAAACAGAAGTGTATATTCTGGTGCTAGGCAACCGTAAGATGATAATATATTGTCTAATATGTTCTCTGTGAAATAATAATCTATGTAACAGTAGGCAAACTATCTGTTGTTTTTACTGATCTGATTTGTCATTAAATGAAATATTTAACGCATCATTTTTCACTAAAATTGTAAAATAATTTCTTTTTAATATACTTAAAATGTCAATAATTACAATTATTTTATATAATTTTTTTCTTTTTTTGAAAATGGAATTGTTATATGGCAAGGACATCTTTTTAAGAGTAACAAAAAAAAAAAGGATATAGAGATTAATTAACTGCTGCGATCGTTTATAGGGAAATCCTTCACGAGATATGAGGCGAGTTGCTTTTTACACGAACGAGTGTATGTTAGTGAGTGAAAAAAAACAAAAAACACGACTACCATCGAGAGAAGGATTTCCCTATAATCGATCCCAGCAGTTAAATAATCTATTTATAACATTTTAAATCAAATTATGTATAATTTTAACCTAAATTATTCGCCTTTTTGAACGTTATCGGCAGATGTCAGCAACACTTTATTGATGTCATAACTCAACTACAAAGTTAGCTAGTTTTGTGTTCGGAGTTAGTTATTAATATTTAGCGATTATGAATATTCTTTCACTGAGAAATCCCCATCTTTCAACCACAGAAATGTAATAAACATCTTCACATTCGCCTTGGCAAAAAGATAAGCTTCATGTGCATGATGAATTCATAATCACCAACATTTATTTCAAACTGAGTCAAGTGATTATTACTTATGATACACCCCTTAGATTATTATGGTGTACGATCAGGGTCATAATTATTTCATTAGTATAATAATGTATTTTTTAGTATGATACTGTCTTTTTTTACTATCTTTCAAAGCTTTTCCATATCATACTAAATAATTTCAGTAACGTTATTTTATGAATAATAACACTAATGAATGATTAATTATATAATTATAAATTAACGTAATTGTGTGTATAATAACAATAATAAATACATGTATATGTATCATTATATAATCATAAACTTGGTGTAATTTTGTGCAATTTGTGACTGCATAACACTTAACAATTTTGTTTGACAGTAACAAGTTAATCACAGAGTTAGTGTAAAACATGTGCAACATTATTGTTTTTAGTAGAATTAGATCCAAACCACTAGATTTCAATATTATGTACAGTATTATTTGTTAACATTTTGGTAGTAAGTATGAGTGAGTGAATGACAATTGGACAAAATCTTGTGATGATCAGACCAGTTATGGTATGTTCAATACTGACATGTGAGTAGGTGTGTGATGATACAGTTCTGTGATGAGAGGTGAGTGATGATACAGTTCTGTGGTGACAGGTGAGTGATGATACAGTTCTGTGATGAGATGTGTGTAATGATACAATGCTGTGGTGAGAGGTGAGTGATGATACAGTTCTGTGATGAGACATGAGTGATGATACCGTTCTGTGATAACAGGTGAGTGATGATACAGTTATGTGATGAGTGATTATACAGTTCTGTGATGAGAGTCGAGTCATGATACAGTTCTGTGATGAGAGGTCAGTGATGATACCGTTTTGTGGTGAGAGGTGAGCGATGATACAGTTCTGTGATGTGTGATGATACAGTTCTGTGATGAGAGGTGAGTGATGATACAGTTCTGTGATGAGAGGCGAGTGATGATACAGTTCTGTGATGAGAGGTGTGTGATGATACAGTTCTGTGGTGAGAGGTGAGCAATGACACAGTTCTGGGTGATGATTCAGTTCTGTGATGAGAGGCAAGTGATGATACAGTTCCATGACGATTGATGATACAGTTCTGTGATGAGAGGTGAGTGATAATACAGTTCTGTGATGAGAGATGCCTGATAATACAGTTATGTGATGAGAGGCGAGTGATGATACAGTTCTGTGATGAGAGATGAGTGATGATACAGTTATATGATGAGAGTTGAGTGATGATACATTTCTGTGATGAGAGGTGAGTGATGATACAGTTCTGTGATGAGAGGCACATGATGATACAGTTATATGATGAGAGGTGAGTGATGATACAGTTCTGTAATGAAAGATAATTGAGTATACAGTTCTGTGATGAGATGTGAGTGATAATACAGTTCTGTGATGAGAGGCACATGATGATACAGTTTTCTGATGAGAGGTGAGTGATGATACAGTTGTGTGATGAGAGATGATTGAGTATACAGTTCTGTGATGAGAGGTGAGTGATGATACAGTTCTGTGATGAGAGGTACATGATGATACAGTTCTCTGATGGGAGGTTATTGATGATACAGTTCTGTGATGATAGAGGATTAATTATATAGTTTTGTGATGAGAGGTGAGTGAAGATACAGTTATGTGTTGAGAGGCACATGATGATACAGTTCTATAATGAGAGGTGAGTGATGATACAGTTCTGTGATGAGAGATGAGAGATGATACAGTTCTGTGATGAGAGGTGAGTGATGATACAGTTCTGTGATGAGAGGTGAGTAAAGTGAAGGACACACAAAGGTAGGGCACTCTGTTTAGATTGGATCATGGGTTACAATTAAAAACATGCCCTGGCTGGACTTCCACTAATTACCATGGCCACAGCCACTTCCCACAAGTGTGCTAACCAAGACAAAATCCTATGCTAAGGAATGTGACTGATAATGCTACTGCATCGTGGCAACACTTGCTTCTAACATTAACTTGTTATGAAGTTGCTACATCCAACCAGGGCAACTTGAGTTAATGAAGGTGAATGTTGTTTTCAGATCCATTCATGGTGGAATCGGGGTTACCCAGATGTTTACTGGTCTTGTTTGCACAAGTTCATGCATATTTGTCTTGAATAGTACACAGATTCTTTTGGGTAAGGTATGCTGTACAAGTTGCATCCATCAGATATTTATTCCTCGCTTTTGCACAAAGTACCAATAGGTGGTGTGCAAAAAGCACAGCATTAATTGACACACTGAAAACATAATGCGGGCCTAACTCAAAACTATGGTACCTTGTTCTTTATTTATACATAGTTACAGTAATTTTGGATGTGTGTACAATGTTTCATACAGATACAAAATTATTTAATTTTGACACTTGCGGGCAATCGATAATAATTCCATTGGGCAAAGACTGGCAAGAAGTGCACAATACTCTCAAATGAAAAGTGACATTGAAGCATGAACACATCTGGCCAATCTTGACACGAATACAACATTCACCCTCAAAAATTGCTTGTATCATTCCATCTTGGGTAACTACCAGTACCTCATGTCTGCTGCGTATGGGGGACGTGTGATCATCGTGCGGTGTTGGGGAATTTGGGGCAAAGACTTTGCGTCTTTCAGAGGATTGTGGGTTGGACGTATAACTGTGACTTCTCTTTGAATGTTTCTGTGCAAATTAAGCAAACACCAATCACATGTAAGAACAGTGATGCAAGAGGAAAATACGGGATTGACATATAAAAACAAAGTTAAATACAGAAATGAATAACATACATAAACATTGCAAAACATAAAATACAATGAATACCATGTCATCTTAAGGTTCTGAACAGTGCTCCAGATGAGCAGATTTTAGGGATATTTCAGCAAAATTTGGGAAATCAGCATTGAAAATATTTTTACTATAAAGTACAAAAATGGTATAACTGTATGCAAAAACAACAAAACCATAATAACAACTCTTCTAACTATACAAATCAGAATTTTCTGATTTTTTTTTATTCCAGTGAAAGAAAGCTTATCTGAAACACTGAGTTCAAAGTTCCTTTCCTGTATTTTCAGGCGAAATAAAGTGTGGACTTTTTTTATAAAGTGCAATCATTACAGAAGCATGGCCTTATATTAAAACTACTCAAACCAGCTTTGGTGCACCTTTTGCAACCTTGGTTCTAATAACTAAAGATTATATTCAAATTTAAATAAATCAAGACTTTATATCTTTGTAATAATAAAAAATAAAAGTATTAGAAAGTCCCTAAATATATGCTACCACATAAATACATTTTCTAGTAAACTTGAATAACGAACATGATTACTTCTAACTTAATGCATTCATCACTACAATCATGCCAAATATAGGACATTTAACAGTCAACAACAAAAGTCCAACATGAATGTATACCTCTACCTGTTCCTCTAAGATGCCAAACTGATGGGATATCAATATTTATGTTAGTGACAGTTTACGTGACGAAATCCATGGTTACCTCCCTTAAATGGTGCCGTTAGGAGTAGACCTGAGGTTCATGATTTTCTCATGTTAAAATTGAATTTTATAAAACACTGCCAAAATGGACGCAGTAATTTCAGGACTACCCTGAAGAGTGCAGTTTTTGGCAGTTTAAGGTGAATGTGGTTTTAGATGGCATCAAACTTTTAAAACATATTGTTACCCTGAAACATTATAATAATATATGATTTAGGTCAAGGAATAAATATAGTAAAGGAATGGGGGAATGAAGCAGAATGTTTATAATAACCTTATCTCTATAGACAATAATGTATAGCGTACAGCAGTGCTTAAGGTTAACCACCTCTACAGGTGCCGATCCAAGATTTGAGTTTAGGGTGCCGTGAAATCTTGAGCTGCGGGTTACGGTATTCGAGCATGCTCCTCTGATATTTTTTTCTACATGACATTCGGTGAATTCTGGTGCAATTTCAGAATATTTCAGTCGTTAAATCGCATGTTATAAAGGTAGCCCCGGTGCACTCCCTTTAAAATCCTCCCTCTCCTCCTCGCTTCTGCCCTTGCTCTATGTATACAGACTCCTATGTAAGTTTTAGGTTTCATCGTTTATCATTGAAGCTGACCTGAGAAATTCATATCTATTGTCTTACTATACGCATGATTTGTGCGCCAGACAAGTTTTTTGTCTGTTTTTAGAATATATATCTAAACAATCCAACAAGCCATAACCTTACACACACACCCACACAAACACACGTAAATGTAACTTGATGTAAGCCTAAATGCTGATTTTTTTTTATATATAACATACACGAAATTGAGAGAGCCAAATGAACAATGGTTCGAAAAGACAAAGCGAATAAATGCTCTGCAAATATTTTGGGGAGCATAATATAAAATAAACTCTACTAGCAGCTACAGTTTCCATTTCAGACAGATAAAATTGTTTAAGTTCAGGGTAAAACCTCACACAATTTTTCTCTTATAACCACAACCACAGTTAAACATGCACCATGACAAAGCTTGTCTTGCTCCTTTTATAATATGTTCATGCACAGTAACTGTTGATATAAGGGGAAAATAAAATATTACCTCTTGCAATTCCTTAAAATATACAATAATGGTGTGAAATGCATTGTTCCAACCAACATTCAACAAAAGTCATATTCGGATTAGATGAAGCATGCATATTGATAATAAAATGTGACTGGTCATTAATGAAATATTAATTTGAATTGGTCCTCCTTTAATATATAGTGGATGGATTATTGTAATCAAATAGCTACTTCTCCAGTCTTGTCAAAATCCACAACACTAGGATAAGGGTGACCTACTGTTATGATGATTTCTGTTCGCAGGAACGTTATTCAACTATTACGTTTAAATGACAATGTAGATGTAGATGTGCAAACTGTCACACATGTTTCCAGATGGTAATAGATAGAAGTACATAAAATGTCTGAACCTTCTCACACCCAAACACAAAACATTTTTAAAAATGTCATAATAAAAGAATCCCAATTCCATTTTCCCCTTATTGTGTCCAAACTTTTTCCTTCAAACTTCACTGATTTATCAGTAAACTTTTTTTGATTTTTTTACAAAAGCTGAAAATATATATGTAGAACATTAAAATAGTGTTTTTCTAAAGAATGGTAGCTTATTCCAGTAATAAATATTACAAAAGAAAATGTTATTAGAAATAAATTGCTACTTTGCCCAGAAGTGTGAGGAAACAGTGAGTTCAGGTTTTATACACTTTACATACTTCTCCTAAATAAGTGAGACCCCTGCAGAAACCAACTGTGAATGCACAAACTTTGAGAGAAAGGAATACAAAACATCAATATGCACCTGTCTCAGATCCCGCTGCTTCCTCAACTCCTCTCTCCGCCTCTCTTCCATTGCCTTGGCTCTCTCACGAGGGGTCATGCCCTCTGCTTCATTCAGGGAAGGTCTACGTCTGCGCGGGGGAGGCGAACCCTGAGGAGTGCCGTTGTAAGAGTTGGGCATACGGTGAGGGGGCTTCACCATTCTGTTTGCATAGATGTTCTTCAATTGTATTTCTTTCTCCTTTTCCTAGAAGAGTGGAGTTGTAGAAAGAAAAACTGTTTAAGAAAAGGATAGATTCAGAACTTCAAACCTCCAAGTCTTTTATTGCAGTTGACTTTATACCCCCAAAACATTCAAACAACAACACACAGTGAACAAACACAATTCAGTCGCATTCAGTGGTAGTAACAGCAGTTTAAACCACTTTCTTCGTTGCCATGTAGCTATACATACATGTGATGGTCTCCAGACTCGAAGCTGTGAATTGCGTTTCTTTTTCTATCAGAGATTCACACAAATAAAATATTATT
This sequence comes from Cyrtodaria siliqua, assembly GCA_037043455.1. NCBI lineage: Eukaryota > Metazoa > Mollusca > Bivalvia > Adapedonta > Hiatellidae > Cyrtodaria > Cyrtodaria siliqua. Next base: position 145,436 of record JAWPHD010005045.1, read on the forward strand.
TACAGATTTTCAAGATTAACTTCAAAATCAGGATGTGGTAATGAGAAATATTTAAACTTGTTTTAATTCAAACATGAATGAAGGCATCTTTATTGAATTCATACTAATATATTTAAAAAGATCCTATGCTTACATCATAGATGTCATGAAAATAAAAATAAAAAATTATCAATTTATAAATATAATTAATTTGATCAATATTATGTTTTTATTTACTAATTATTAGTCACTCTATTTGGCTATTTAATGTTCAGTTTTAAGTTTTGGGGAAAATAAAATTAATGTTCAAAAGCAGGATACGGTAAGGAAAAACAAATCAAGAACTTTTGTTCCAGGCAAGATAAATGATAATTTTCGCAAAGAAAATCGGCATATTTTTCAACAGTAGTTTACAGTTTTAAGTTATCACATGCCTTAAACTTGACTAACTGAAGTACAACTCGTGAATAGAGGATTCAGGTAATTTGTAAGTGATATTTGCTTTGTTTCTGTGAGAAAGCTTAAAAGTACATGATGTCTGATTCCGTTTTTTGTTGTGTGACAAGTTGCGTCATGTGACCAGTTGTGTCATGCATCTAGTAGTGTCACGTGACCAGTTGTGTCACGTGGCTAGTTGTGTCTTGTGTTTAGCTGTGTCAAGTGAGCAGTTGCGTCATGCAACATTAACTAGTTAGGACATGTGAATAGTTGTGGTATCAGGAGTGACTAGGTGTGTCATGTGACCAGTTGTGTCATGTGATTAGTTGTGTCATGTGACCAATTGTGTTATATGACCATTTATGTCATGTGACTAGTTGTATCATGTGGTCATCTATCCTGATCAAAATGTATGTATCGATAGCTATATATAACAAGAGATATCACTATAAGTGACAAATGCCCCCGAAGTGTCCTTTGACCTCTAAGTATGACCTTGACCTTGGAGCCATGGACCTGGATTTTGTGCACGACACGTCATTTGGTTGTGGTGAGCACTTGTGCCAAGTTATTTGAAAATCCGTCCATGAATGCCAGAGTTATTGACCGGACACGATTTGACTTTTGACCTCCAAGTGTGACCTTGACCTTGAAGACCTGGGTTTTGCGCGCGACACATCGTCTTGTTATGGTGATCACTTGTGCCAAGTTATTTAAAAATCCCTGCAGGGGTTGTGATGTTACGGTCCGGACACAAAATTGCGTACCTGTTTTGACCTATGAACTGCAAGTGTGACCTTGACCTTTGAGGTACGGACCTGGGTATTGCGCGCAACACATCGTCTTGTTATGCTGATTACTTGTGCCAAGTTAATTAAAAATCCATGCAGGTTTTTTTAAGGTACAGTCCGGACACAATCTGCGGAATGACGGACGGAATCCGAACTTTTCGGGGCATAAAAACAATGACAATGCTGCAATAGTTATTGTAAACGTAAACACCTTGGCTCCTAACGTCATTCCAGTCAGTCACAGAAAGAGTCAGACATAGCAGTATGTGTCACATGGTACTCCATTATTACCTTCACGTTACTTTGTAGTTTCTCGTTGTCCTCCCTGAGTTGCATGAGCTGTTTGTTTGTATCCTTCTGTCGCGCTCGCTCTATCCCGATCTCATGGCGGTGATTCTTCTCCAAGTTCTGAATATAGCGCTCAAGTTCCTGAAAAAAATAGGAGACACAGACGTTAATCATGGAGACTTTTCTAAGAAGTCCATTTCCCTATCACGCTGCCATCAGAATGTTTGACTTCAAGTTATTCTAATCTTAGGGCCAGAGTCATTTCTTTTTCTTTTTACAAGAATTAATCAAAAAAAAAAATTCAAATGTAGAAGACTATATTCAGTTAAAAAAAATACCGGTATCCATACTTTAGTCCCGAATTTTAAACCACCATCAATGGGTTATTTATTGTACACATGTGTTTCACTTTGCTTTGTTAAAAACAGAAGATCATATATATATTTACAATATAGATATATTCTGGTCATTTTATGATATAACAAACACATTAATATTATATATATTAAAAAGTTTCACATTTTCCCCCAAAACCGGACCTTTTGTGAAACTTTAAAAAAAATAATATCAGAACCAAAAAAACACACAAAAACATTGGCCTTATAGAGTAAGTTTAAAAGACTCCTTATAAATATTTCAAAAAGCATTCATTTATTACAACATATCGGAGTAGGGACTTAAAATCAATTTTAAATGCATACATTGAAATGAAATATATTAAAATATTTCATTGAAGTTTCAGTAGATAATTGCTCATAATTCCCTTGGCAAGACCTATGGTGCATATCATTTACTCGCTACGCCTGTTCGAAGAATATGAGAGTGACTTATAACTATAGAATCTACTGAATTAAACAGTATTTATATCACTGCAGTGAAATAAATTTCCGTGGAACAAAATCAAAACCTCACAACTAATTGTGTTCCTGTATTTTCATAGAAAGTTAAACTGCAAACATTCTACAGAAACAATCACACTTCACCAATAGTTCCAAAGAATGTAAATCTAACTAGCATTCAGTCTTAGGCCTAAAAAAAAAAATTGTGTGGTTCGGGTCACCCGACCCTACCTACGAATACCCGCCGACCCTGATGTTTTTTTGGTCCATTTCGAAAAAAAAAATAATAATAATAATTTTAAAAAAAAATAACAATATAAAGTCACAGTAATTATAGTACATAATTCAGTGCATCTTCCCTGACGTTGTTTTGGTCCATTTCGAAAAAAAAAAAAATCCTACCTACCAATTTTGAACATGTTACCCGAACCACACAATTTATTTTTTTAGGCCTTATTTCTATCATATGACTTCTAAATTTGCTATATTTGCAATATGTAAAAATCCCTGTATTTAAACCTCCATAAACAATAGTATTACATACATGACGATGTTCAATGTCAAGAAAACAAAATATACGGTAGCCTTGAAATTGTGCAAATTTGAAAAATCAGGAAATTACAATATTACAGTAACCCACTGTACAACATCTTACCCAAACTGTGCTTCCAGGCTGCATTTCAGTCCAGTCAATGTGACAATTTCAGAAACATTCAAACTAAGTACCCAAATAGCTTTGACACATATTATCAACTTATTATCAAGTCTCTGCATGGTCTCCATTACCAAGGGTGCGACAACAGATTTTGGAGCCAGCATTTTTTATAGCAAAAATATCTACCAATATTTCCACACAAACCAGTTCAGCATTATGATCGATGTACGGTATAGAGTGGAGATACCTCCTGTGATTTCTTGCGCACACAAAATATGGGCTGAGTGTGTTTTTTTGAGGAACGCACGTTAATACATGGCAATCATGATTTTTTTTCTTTAACTTGCAGCATTCCGTTTTTTTAAAATACATATGACTTGCATTTTTACCATCATTGATATTTCTTATTAGAATAGTTCAAAGCAAATTGTTTGTATATTACTTAATGATGATTAAAGCACCAGTAGATTATTATGGGTGTTAAGTTTTATTGCTAAACTAATGTATAATAAAAAACGCATATTTTGTAATTGAAGGATATTAATTATGAATTGCAAAAACATATTCTCTCAAAATTCCTAAACATGGTGTATAGTGTTCAATTAAAATCACACAGGTAGAAAACTATGTCACACATTTTAATACTATAAGAATCTTTCATGGGTATCCGGTGAAGATCGGGAATTCCCACACGAGGTGTAATTGTTTTTATCGGAACCGTGGGTCTGCCGAGGTCCCAATTAAAACAATTACAACGAGTGCTGGAATTTCCCTATCTGAACCAGATACCCATGACTGATTCTTTTTCTTGCATACCATTTACATTCTGAGCACTGATGTCGCCAACTAATAATGTTTTGCATGTTTATTTACACAATGACCTCTTGCAACTGTCGTTGTTGATATCAGCATACGACATTTATCTTCCATCAGGCCTTCCATGATCCATGTAAAATTCGGATATGCAAGAACGGGTTATGTCCAACCGTTTTACCGTTCCGAAGAAATTATCCCTACCTCACGTTATTTCAGCAAAATAATGACATTATTTCAGAAAGGTTACACATCACTTGTAACTCTAGCTGAGTGTAGCATGGCTTTATCTTGCTATAAAAACGTGATGTCGGGATAATTTCTTAGGAATGGTAAACCGGTTGGACATAACCCAGTATTAAAATGTGTGACTTCTGTTTTCTACCCTGTGTGATTTTAATTGAACACTATACACCATGATTAGAAATTTTGAGAAAATCAGTGTGCAATTGTTAATTGATATACTTCAATTTCAAATTATGCACTGATTATTATTAATTACTTTAGCAATACAATTTAACACCCATATAATCTACTGGTTTGTTTTCACTGACTGTCAATATATTTAAGCCTATGGTAGAAAAAAACAAAGAAAAATTGAAAACCCAACAGTACATGCAAGCAGGTTTAAAGTTAAATTTTTTTATAATGAATTAATAAATCGAGGTGCTAATTTTAATGTTTAAAATAACACTTCAAGATTGCCAAGTGTCCCTTTAAGTTATAACTCACCTTGATTTTTACTTCCTTGGCCTCTATATCCAATTCTTGCTGATTCAACTTTTTATTTAGATCCCCTCGTTCGGGTAAATCCTTTTCATCTGCTAAAGCTTTTAATTTTTTAAATTTTAATTTAGTTTTTTCTAATTCGTCCTCTGCATCTCGCAGATATCTGTCGGTTTTTTCAAACTTTTCCCGCCATTTACGAATTTGATCACGTAAACTCCTAGTTTCATTATTTTGTCTTTGTATTAATTGAGGTAAATCGCTTTCCCGATCTTCAAACTTTAGTAATGCTTTATCTTGTCTACGTTGTGCTTTTTTCAACAATTTGTTTTCTTCTGCGAAGTCCTTAATCTGCAATTGCAGTTCTTGATTTGCATTTTGAAGTTCATTTATTTTCATTCTTCTGGCTGACATGACACGTTTTGCAACATTGTCGAATTTCGGTTCTTGGCTCATCCTGCCGCCCTGGCTGTGTCTGCCCCGTCCACGACCACGACCCCTGTTGGAGCGGTCTGAAATGGAGCAAAACAAGACATGACTATAATGATCATTATCAAGAAATACTGGCAAACTGACTAATAAACTTTGGAATGCACATGTTACAAAAAAATACCTTTCAAATCTGAAAACAAATATCATTATGACCAATGCAATAAAAGAATTATAAATTCTTCATTAATTGTTTGTGACAACATGACAGGATGAGTAGATTTTGTTCTTCACTGGTTTTAAACATATTCATTTTACATCGATTGTGAAACAAGTTATTGCACTTAGATTAATGACTCTCGATGGCTTCCTGGGTAGAACGAGTACTACGCAATGTGGATTAATTATCTTGCTCAAGGATAAATAACGTGGCCGCAGCGAGGATCCAACCGACGACCTCTCGATTTGGAGTTTTGCGTTCTACCACTGCACTTGTTTATTAGAAAGATAATCAAGAAGCAAATTCTAACTACCTATAGATTTTTATCTTGCCACTGACGTTTTTAAGACAAACAATTTGCAACAAATTATATTGCAGAAATTATTTTTTCTGTAACAGTTTCTGAAAACCAGACGATCCCCGTCATGCCTGTGCTTAAAATGGAAAGATTGGGAGTTCAAGATGCCACTGAAAGAACCCTGTGCAAGTGACGTGGAAAGATTACGAGTTCAAGATGCCACTGCAGAACCCTGTGCAAGTGACGTGGAAAGATTACGAGTTCAAGATGCCACAGAAAGAACCCTGTGCAAGTGACGTGGAAAGATTACGAGTTCAAGATGCCACTGCAGAACCCTGTGCAAGTGACGCTGATCACGGCACTTGTCATTTGGAAAGGGATATTAACCCAGCCGTCCAGGGCGCTGGAGTCTGTACTATGGGCATGTAAAAGAATCAGAGGAATCTGTTCCTAGCAGCCTCGGCTGATCAGTGAATAAGGCATTTCGCTTTCGAGCTAAGTCGCCTCTACCCTGTGTGGGTTTACTCCCTGGCGGACCCATGTTTGATGGGAAACTTCATTATTTATCCCATCTCCCTCTGAGGCTGCTTTCATAATGTGTTAACAGTACCTAAAATCCTATTTCATTTTGATAGTAAGAGTAGGGTGATCCCGAATTATTCTGTCTGCTTTCCCTATCTAAGGAAGTGGCTCAAAATAATCGAAATGATTCAATGGGAAAACAACAATTCATTCTTGCATACCGGACAAGGTTATCTGCATTTTATATGGGTGATGGCAAGCCTGATCTTACACATGGGGGAAGATAAAAGTCGCGCGCTGATATCAACAATAACAGTTGCATTACGTCATTGTGTAAATAAACATGCAAATGTTAGTAGTTTACGATGTCAACGCGCAAAATGTAAATGATATGCAAAAAAAAGAATCAGTATGCGCAGAATGTAAATGATATGCAAGAAAAAGAATCAGTATGCGCAGAATGTAAATGATATGCAAGAAAAAGAATCAGTATGCCCAGAATGTAAATGATATGCAAGAAAAAGAATCAGTATGCGCGGAATGTAAATGATATGCAAGAAAAAGAATCATGCAATCATGGTTATCCAGCAGAGCCTCGGTTTCAATAAAAAAAAATCCTCGTATTGGAATTCCCTATCTTTACCGGATACCCATGAAAGATTCTTATAATGTATACCTATAAATGTTTACTTGCATATTATATTACACCATCAGTGATATGCCATTCCTTAAAGGACAATAACTGTACACTGTTACATGCATAACATTGGTTAAGTAAATTCCCCAAGGTGCACTTAATAATAAACAACAAAACTGTTTCCATGGAAACTGAAATACTAATTATCATGCTGAGTCTTGTCAGAAAGTGATAATTAAGGTATGAATTACATGCAAACAATTATCATGCAATAATTAATTCAATATATATAGCATACTGACATATTCAGAGATATTGAGATTATAACACACCAGAATTATAAAGTTCTGAGAATATCAAACAAAAATTGAAGCATTTAAAACTGATTTTAACATGTTTAAGAGCAATACAGTTAAGTTTGCTTACAAGAAATACAAATAAAATATGGCACTGAAATATACAAATATTAGAGACTGTCAGCGACATGGACGAATTATGGATGTCCATGCAAATATAAGTCAACTCATCCTTATGAGATTCGGTTCATAAGCATTAAATTGGTCCTCATGTTTTCCTCCAATTTAATTATGTTTACAAATGGTTTAACCTTGTAAACGTGCAGACTCTTCTAGGTATTCTTGTTCAAATCATATATATTTATTCATAAGTTGTAAGCCTTTGAGAAGTATATCTTGTAGTCAAGTACATGCTACAGAGTAATTGTGTACAACTGATAGCAAAACAGAATACCTTAAGGGATATTTGTATATGTAATCAACAAGTTAGATATACATTAAAGGCATTAATATATGAAAATACTTAACTTAAAAAGCATTAACTTGTGAAAATTACTGGGTTTAACATATGTGGTTGCAAAAAAAAACGTGACTTATCAGGTTCATAGCAAAAACTATCAACAAATCACTTACTTCATGTATGTTTTTGCAGCATAACTTTCTTAATATTTAACAAATTTTGTGCAACTAAAGCGCACATACCCCTACAAAGTAAGCTTTTTCCTCCACCGCAAAAGGTAGTACGATTCATCTAGTACTTTCTGAGATTTTTAAGACCTCCCACAATATACACGGTCAACGTTTAGTACCGGATGAATCAAATTTCATTTTGGGGCAAAGGAAAGAGCTCACTTGTAGGTATTTGTGTGATTTAATTGAACATGTTTTGTTAATATTAAGAAAGTAATGTAGCAAAAACATATTTCAATTGAGAGCTGTGTTAAAATATGTTTAGCCATGAACGCGATCAAATATCACACTGTTTCACAACTGTGACAAAGTTACTGCATTTAACCTTGCAAATGATTGGTCAATAGCGGTAAATAAGGCTGGTCAATAAAAGTACATCCAAACTGCATAAAGCCCTTTAATAAATAATTTCATTCATTAAATTTAACTAGAACTATCACTGAAGACAATGAATACCACTGCTTAAATTCTAAGTCAAACAAAGAGCCATAATTCTGTAATAAATTAGGCAACAATGGGTGATGTAGAGGGACAAAGGATCATCAGTTGTTATGGTGAAACTGAATGAGGAATGCAAGTAATAACAAGAGGCCCAAGAGGGCCTGTGGACGCTCTACTGGCTAATATGGCTCTTATGACATCAATGAAGCGATTGACTATCGTCTTAAAGAGGCAAAATATAGCATTTTAACTATATCAAGAGCCATAACTCTGTCATTACTGTTCCGATCTGGCTGGTTTTCCAAGTTGGCAAGTAGAGATAAATAAAAAAAAAAAAAAAAAAAAAAAAAAATTAAATAAGCTTATAATAAATGTAAAATATCAAACCTCTGGCACTTGTAGTTTCCGAGAAGAAGATTTAAAAAAAAAAATCCTATATAAGTCTATGTAAAACTGTGACCCTCGGGGCGGGGACAAATTTGACCCCAGGGTCACCATTTGAACAAACTTAGTAGAGGACCATAAGCTGATGCTACATGTAATACATGAGAGCTCTGTGCCATGTGGTTCCAGACAAGAAGAACTTTTTCAGATTTTCCCTATACAAGACTATGTAAAAATGTGACCCCCGGGGTGGGGCCAAATGTGACCCCTGGGTCAGCATTTGAACAAACTTGGTAGAGGACCACAAGCTTATAGCAAATGCAAAATATTAAACCTCTGGCTCTTGCAGTTTCAGAGAAGAAGATTTTTTAAGTTTTTCCCTATACATGTCTATATAAAACATTCGACCCTTGGGGCGGGGCCAAATGTGACCCTAGGGTCACCATTTGAACAAACTTGGTAAAGGACCATAAGCTTATAGTAAATGCAAAATATCAAACCTCTGGCTGTTGTAGTTTCCGAGAAGAAGATTTAAAAAAAAAAATCCTATATAAGTCTATGTAAAACTGTGACCCCGGGGCGGGGACAAACTTGACCCCAGGGTCACCATTTGAACAAACTTAGTAGAGGACCATAAGCTGATGCTACATGTAATACATGAGCGCTCTGTGCCTTGTGGTTTCAGAGAAGAAGATTTTTTAAAGTTTTTTCCTATATGTCTGTATGAAAAACATGCAAAACCTCAATATACAAACTTTGGACCCCCGGGGTACGGCCATTTTTGATCCCGGGGACTTTATTTGAACAAACTTGATAGTCTAGGCGTTGGCGATCATTTTAAAAGAAAAACTGTTGAAATCTGTCCAGCGGTTCTGGAGAAGAAGATTTTTTAAGGTTTCGACCATATATGGTAATGGCAGCCATCTTGGATGTAGTGCTGACCTAATTTTAACAAATCTAAAAAGCATTCATCTAAGGATCATCCATGTGAAGTTTGGTCAAAATTAGCCAAGCGGTTATTGAGGAGAAGTCGTTTGAAGAAAAGTTAACGGACGACGGACGGACGACGGACGACGGACGACGGACGGACGACGGAAGACGGACAACACACCATCCCGGACGGACGACGGAAGACGGACAACACACCATCCCATAAGCTCTGCTGGCCCTTGGCCAGTAGAGCTAAAAATGCCACAGCATGGGATGCAACGCAACAAAAATGTGTTACAGGATGGGACGTTACAGACAGCGTGATTCCTATATAGCCCCCACTTCACTTTGTGAAAGCGGGGGTATAATAAGAATTATAGCTAATCTTCTTGGACATGACAAAAATATTGTTTGTGAATTAGATGGAAACAAATTCAAATCTAATACCAAAATTTAAAAAACAAAAATATTACCAGTATTGCTTTTTTGTAGCATTCTTTTTTAGAAATCCTAAATCTACAAAATCGTATCCAATTGAAATCGTCTACTGAGAAACTCCTAGTTGCCACATTCATCTAGTTGCCACATTCAGCTGTAAACTCTGCCCTCTGTTGATCATGAGTCAAACACTCACAAACACTGACCATGTGAGGTCCTTTGTAATTCATTATTACTTTGTGTGAGGACATGAGATTTTGTGACAAACATAAATACCTGATGTATTTTTGATTGGTTCAAATAAGCTTGACTGACGACACAGAACTAGTATGCATTGTGTACCATTGTGTATTAAAGGGACACATGGCAATCTTGAATTGTTTTAAAACTCACAGTATCCTGTTCATTTTTCTACATTACTTGCATTTTTGCAATCATTATAACTAATTATAAAAATAGTTCAAAGCAATTGTTTTTACATATAACTAACTGTTGATTATCTTTGCATAAAATAATATTTAAACATTCAGAAGAATAACAAAGAAAAATTGAAAACTAAACATTTTATATATTTATATGCAAGCAGTCAAAATGATATTGCATTAATACATCAAGATGCTAATTGCAATGCTTGATACAAACTGTAAGATTGCCGTGTGTCCCTTTAATGTATTACTTTGGGCCAAAACAAATCTATTTGAAGAAATTAATATAAGACTCTGTAATAATGTCCATTAAATACATGTTATGAATGATATTAAGTTAATGAATGGCACACAAGGTAAACAACAGCCCATTCATCAGAATTATACACTCAATAATCCACACAGAAAGCATACTGTGATGTGAACTAATTACTGTAAACAATGCTGGATCAATAACATCCAATTAACAAAGAGTGTCTGTTGTACATGAATACCAACAGATCACTTAATGATTACAGCATGTTGGTGCAATCAGGCCTACTGGAAAGCACACAGCAACTTCTAGAAGCTTGTATAGCCACTGCTGAGAGAAAATATTTTCTTACTGTTAGTTACATAATCTCTGTTTCTTGTAGAAAGAAAATTCATAATCGCATACAGCCGTTCCCGATTGAGCATGGAAATACATTGCTTGTGTCAATGGATGTCTGACGCAACAATAAAATGGAAGTACTCAGTTAATTGCTGACACCTCCCACTCACCCCCGCCTACAAGTCTCTTGTGACCAAAATCGATATGATGACATAACACTGAGTACATGAACTTCTAAAGATTCACTTTTTCGCTATTAGATGTTGATGTATTCCACTCCCCGAAAATAACGTTGAGCGTCCCCAGCAGTGATGGAAGTTACTACTTTCAAAATACTAGTAGCATATTCAAGGTTAATCTCTAGAGCAATTCTACTGTAATGCTGGCTGATCTTATAAGCCTAAAGCACATCTCAATTCGGGAACGGCTGTATATTCACACTCTTGTTTACATTTAGCCAGCGAGGAATGGGGTGGAGTTGAACACGATGACATTGCGTCAGTATGAATGTAATTCCATGCTCAATCATGAACGCCTGTATTTCTACTCAGGAAGAATGTTTAGGTAACACTGACAAGAAACACAAAATTAAATTAAATGAAATGTCTACATGATGTAAAGCATTTATGAAATATACATGATCTGACACATAATTTGAAAACTAATAATTAAGTCCGATCACATCAATGAAACGGATATAAAATATGTCATGCAATGTCATTGATAAATTCTTCAATGAGTGGGGTTGATTGCTTGGAATTCGTTCACCCAATGGGAGGAGTGTTAAAGGGACATTGTCGATAACTTTTCACTTATAAAACACAAAATAATTACGGTGACAAACAAAACACACCAACCATTATTGAATATTTACTAAATAAAAACAAAATTGCTTCACAGAATTTAAACAGTGGTATTAAAAAAAGAAGAGTTGAACTTAATTGTATGCCTCACTAAAATTACACTCGCGCGTAATAATAGTCGATCGTGCAATAGTCAAGTCGAGCACATTCACAACTGAGCTAAACAGGCCAGATGTATTACGCAAAACATATTATATAGAAAACCTAAGTGGCTAATGGATGTCATGTGACCAGCAGAAAATGTAAATATTGCGGTCCCGAATTGTTTACAAACAATAAATCAAACATATTTTTACTCATGAATTACTCCAGACTGGGTCTATGCTCTTGTTTTCATGTATACCTTTCACTGAATAAAAATTAGACAACCTCTTTTATTTGGTTATGCTGAATATCTGCTTACTCACAGACAGTGTCCCTTTAAATTGTTCAGTGAACAGACAACACAACTTCCACCGAGTGAAAGAATTCCCTATTAACTGGACCAATCAGTTAAATTACCTATATTCCTTAGATTTCTATATGTGAAAGATTAGGTTTTCAATTTCCCTTAACCCGGGCGGTCCCGTGTATAGGAGTCTACCTTCTGAGCAACTTAGGAACTATATAAGAATCTATTTGTTAGTATGAGTAGAGCAGGTTCCCAGATTCCTATGTATCCTTTCCCTCTCTCTGGGGCAGCTCTAAATAACCTTCAGTGTTTTCATGACTCTGGAAGACCTATTTAACTAACACTGAAATACATTAATTTATAAAACAGCATAATCACAAAACAGACGCAATATTATATTAAATGTTATAAATAGTTATTTAATTAATAGACTTGTTCATTAGGATTTTTTTGATGGGAAGCATGTTTCTGTTACTTGTTCAGATCTGCTAACGATTGAATAACCCTTAACCCGCTAAGCACGACTATAACAGCCTTTGCGTCCTTTGTAAACCCAGATCAGCCTGCGAGTAACTCTTTGTCACATAAATGGAATGGTCATCAATTCAAAGAAAGAACAGTCCATCATATATATATATATAGCGTGTCAAGGGTTAAACACGATTATATGATACTGAGAGAATTCGTAGTAAAATCCTCCATATAATAATTCCACCTACCAGTGTGTGACCCCGAATACATGTAATAGTTCCGAGACAAGCCCAATATATCCAGATCAAATTTGTCTGACCTGTCTGTTTGTGACCAGCGTAACATTTCACTCCTTGTCTGATTTCACAAATTGTCAAAAATCTTCTTTCTTTCTTTTTTTAATTTACCAACGACATTTTTTACTAGTTATATAAATCTCATGGTAAAATGAAAACTGCCAATTAATGTCAGTTGTTTAAAACAATCAATTGCGTTCATTTTCCACAAAATCGATAAACGATCGAATGTTTAATCCGAAAGGGGTGTCCTATAGAGTCTTGTGTTTTACCACTATATGCAACAGCGTTTCACAGATTGTTCTAAACATGCCACTATTTGATCACAAATTAACAAAATAAGCTGCCAATTGTCACAGTTTAATGTGTGAATATTAGTATAGTCAACTGTCAATGGCTGAACTGGTGCCAGAATACATTACCCTTTAAAGGAACAAATCTGTAAAAACATCTAGCAGTTCTACTTAAGTCCCAGTAGAGGCTATTGATTGATGCGTTGATTGAATATGCATGTACTGCACCCGCCCGCACTTCCTGTGTGATTCTACTGGCATAGGAAAGCAGGGGCACTAGGTCGACTATTTGACTGCTGCTACGAAGACAATAGTTCAGTTGGCGATCATTGGTTACAGAAAGCAGGGGACGCTGGTCTAATTCGCACCCCCACTGTAGATTGATGCTACAGGGGCAATAGTTCAGTGGGCGATCATTGGTTACAGAAAGCAGTGGTCGCTGGTTCAATTCGCACCCCACTGTAGATTGATGCTACAGGGGCAATAGGTCAGTGGGTGTTCATTGGCTACAGAAAGCAGGGGTCGTTGGTCTAATCCGCACCCCCACTGTAGATTGATGCTACAGGGGCAATAGTTCAGTGGGCGATTATTGGTTTACAGAAAGCAGGGGGCGCTGGTTCAATTTGCACCCCCACTGTAGATTGATGCTACAGGGACAATAGGTCAGTGGGTGTTCATTGGCTACAGAAAGCAGGGGTCGTTGGTCTAATTTGCACCCCCACTGTAGATTGATGCTACAGGGGCAATAGTACAGTGGGCGATCATTGGTTACAGAAAGCAGGGGGTGCTGGTTCAATTCGCACCACCACTGTTGATTGATGCTACAGGGGCAATAGTTCAGTGGGCGCTCATTGGCTACAGAAAGCAGGGGTTTCTGGTTCCCCATCTGAATATGACTTCTGCTGTGTTAAAAAGGGACATAAAGTGCCAGTCAATATGTCTATGTGATTTTTATACTGCTTTCCTCTTGCTCTCCTCTTGCATCCGTGCCCAGATAACTGTGGCAGCTCACCAATTAACCCTGCTTTTAAGATAAAAAATTACAGTTAGCTCTTCCTTTATTTTACAAAAACAAATTTGGCAGAAGTATAGCCCCTAACACAATACCCAAGTGATAACCGTCCCAAATCAATAACAACTTCTTGGAGTGGTGCAAATTCATATAGAAAAAAAACATAATGTTTATAAACCTTTCAGACAGCCACACATGCCGGTAGCTTACGCCAGAAAACGTCACTCAATAAAATTGCAAAACTTATTAAAAGTCACCCTTTAAACATGGGGAATATTCCAAATAAATGAACAAATAACTGAATGTCAGATAGTTAATACCACTGCATGAGGACCGTTGAAACATATTTCTTCGATTGATGTGAAGATCGAAGTGCATTATCAGCAGATTTTCTATAGAGCTATCTTATTGATTGTAGATATGGACAGTCAATAATCGCAATACGAAACACATGTGAGGGAGTCTATACACACATTCAAACACATGTTTATACAACATTTATATTGGGGTTATGACTGCACAAACATAAATTAGTGTATACATACTGCCAAATATATGTAGTAATGTTCCAGGGCAGCCTACACAGTTACCAGATAAAGAAGAAATGAGTGCACCAAACACAAAATTTGTCAATGAAATGATTGCATTTTATTGCACCTCGCACAAAATGCTATGAATTTCATTGGATTAGAGTGGTCACATCGTGACCCTCTATTATTCTATAGTGGGTCAGTCGCTTGCATAGAGGGTCGCTAGAACAATATTGACTACAATTCTGATTCAAAGTTTAAATCATTTGCAAATAGTTCTTTAAGGCGTAAGTAACAAACATATTAAGTAAATTAATAATGTTTTTAAACTGTACCAGTCGTGATGTCAACGTCATGACGTCAAACTGTGGAGTCAGTCAGATATATAAGGGGACTCGGGTATTGCCTCGCCCCCTATAACTCTTACTGACACCATATATTTCTGTAACAAACCCAATAACTAATAATATACCTACTGGTAGTCATTTTTACCAGTAGTAATTTTTATATAGAAAACAATAGGGCTGATCAGAAGTACCATTGCTATTGTGACCTCCTATTGTAACAGTATTGAACAAATTTAACTACAGCTTTTGTGTTATGCTTTTTGTACAGTTCATGTATGTGTCCTTTCAAAGAGCAAGAACATTATATTCATGCTAAATGCTGGTGAGGGACCGCTAGCTTTCTGCAGGTAATGACTTAAGCATTCGTGTGTTTTTCAAAAGCCAATATCACCTGATGGAACCGATGTAAGTTATTCTGACAGGTTTACTTATCCTTGAGCAAGAATTTTAGATAATTAATCCACATGAATTTGGACTGGTTCTATCAAGGAAGCCATCAAGAGTGACCAATATAAGATGCAAAAACTTGTTTGCCAATCGATGAAAAAGCATTAAGTTCAAACTAAACTAAAACAAAACCCTCAATAGCCAATAATGGGTTTAATACCCATAGAAAACACCGCTAGCTGAGTGTACTTAAGATTTAATATCAATATATGTATACTCACGGTCAATGAAAACGCACCACAAAACTAATCCCTTTAAAAGTTACAATTTAAGGCATTTTGGATAAAATATGATATGATCCATATATAAAGAGCTGAAATTAAAAAAAAAATATGTGCATGTCGGGATTTAGTGCATTCCACACTGTTGTCATGAAATGCACGTGCATTTCCAGATGTATTCAGTTACATCGCACAAAGAAGCTATTTATTCAGAAACATTCATTGCATTATACTGTCAAAAGAGGCCAGTAAAACAAATTGGAATTTATTCCGAGACAGATTAATACAGCTTGAAATTTAATGGAATATTTTTCTTTTTAAGGCCAGAGTTTTTTGATTTTTAGATTTACGGACCCGCCGACTGCAAGTTTTGCCGAAACCAAAAAAAAAAAATTAAAAAAAAAATGAAGTCAGGCAACTGAGAGAAACTTTCAGTATTGTGCGACCTATCTGCCTCTCCTGCTTCAACAGAGCCTTAAAATCATCCACACGGAATGCTAAAAACACAAAGAAGCAAAAACAATGATTTTTGGATGTATGAAAGTGCTAATTTAAACTGTGAAATAACGTTGGTTAAAAATTTAAGAATTGAATGTTATTTTTATGTTTTGTCGAGGTATGAAATACTACAGTAACATATTAAAATGGCATTTTTTGGTCACCATCTTAATTTTATTTTTATTTTTTTCCCCTCCTCCTACCCTCAACTTTTAGAAAAAAAATCCGTAAATCAATCAATAAAAAAAACTGGCCTAAGATTATCCATATTAAACACTGCTAAATGACAAGATAAATAACTGCTAACTGCTTGTCATAAAAGCCTACCCATAAACATGACTGTATGACAAGATTCAATACTTCAAAAATAGCAGTTTTGTTCCAAATGGTTTTCGAATAATCCAACAGCACAAACATTAGGAGTTAGAGGTGCGTTCTCATTGACTGCCGGTATACATGCACTGCTACTGGGGCACACACTATTGTGATATTTGAATACAATATCCTTCAATGTTACATAAATCAAAGTTTGCATTACCAACGCTTGCGTGAAACGGTTCTCAAAGTTTACGTCTGCTTTTCAAATCTTATCAAGAATCAAATATTTCTGTTGGCAAATATGACTACAATCCAGGGCAAACATTAAATCAAATGTGTCAATGAACGCTGTTAAAGTCATCAATTTGTATTACAGGTATTAGTTTCTTTAATGTCTGTCAATGGAATTAGAAAACGCGAACAATATCCTATATACACAGGGTCAGTTGAATAAGTCAACAATATCTTATATAGACCGAGTCTGCTGTATATGTAGTTAGTCAACGTTTTAAGACTGATCATCTGAACACAACTATAACATCAAAGAATTAGAAATTTAAGTCAGAAAGTATATATAAGCCAAGCATGCCTTAGAATTAATCTGAATTCTTAGATAATATCCGATTTTTTTTTATATATCAATACTTGTTATATTTGTTTATTCCCAATACATATATATGTAATTGCGAACTGAATCGGACCCCCCATGTTTTAATTGGTCACTACTGTTCTAAGATAGTACATGATAGTCCAAGATAGTCAATGATGGTCGAAGATGGTCCAAGATGATCAATGATGGTCCTATATAGTCCAAAATGGTCAATGATGGTCCATTATGGTCCATGATGGTCCAAGATAGTCCAAGATGATCAATGACGGTCCAAGATGGTCCATGATGGTCCATGATGATCCAAGATGGTCAGTGATGTTGCAAGATGGTCAACGAAGGTCCATGATGGTCCACGATGGTCCAAGATGGTCAATGATGGTCAATGATGGTCCATGATGGTCCATGATGGTCCAAGAAGGTCCATAATGATCCAAGATGGTCAATGATGATGGTCAATGATAGTCAATGATGGTCCATGATGGTCAGTAATAGTCCAAAATGGACAGAGGTAGTCCATGATGGTTAATAAGTCAACTATGGTCGACTGTCCAAGATGGTTGATGATAGTCAATGATGGTTCAAGATGGTCCATAATGATCCAAGAAGGTCAATGATGGTCCAAGATGGTCAATGATGGTCCAAGATGGTCCATGATGGTCAGTGAAGGTCAAAAATGGTCAATGATGGTCAAAGATAGTCAATGATGGTCCATGATGGTCAGTAATAGTCCAAAATGGACAGAGGTAGTCCATGATGGTTAATAATAGTCAATGATGGTCGATGGTCCAAGATGGTTGATGGTAGTCAATGATGGTTCAAGATCAGGTTCAAGATGACTGTCTTAGAGTAATTCATATAATTGTCATATATTTACAGCTAAGACATAAGTAAGTATAAAAATGTCAAGCTTTGGCAACCACAGCAGATTGAAGTCAATAATTGTCTGATTCTTTTGCTGATTTAATGTTATACATATGTAATTATGAACATGAAAATAGTAAAAAAAACAGCTGTCAGAGAACAGCGTAGCTCAACTATTAGATTTTCCAGAGAATAAAAAATTATATAGCCAGTATATACCATCCGAAAACAAGGCTAAAACAATGTGTGGGTGGGGTTGGGGGGCAGCATAGCTATGTGTAAAAATTGACCAAAACAACACAGAAATAATTATGTAAAAAAAAATCAATTAAAAAAATCCAGTTTTGGGTTGTGGGGGTGAGGGGTGGAGTGGGTGCATAGATGCAATATGGTGAAATATAAGAAATCCCAAATCAAAATTTGGGTGACATAAGAAAAATAGTTTAAGAGATATAGAGATAACAGCTTACACGCAAACCTTGATCTGCCTTCATTGCACATTTTATGGGCCATCACAATTTGGGTTACATGGGAGCCCAGAATTTGTAGAAGAAAAAATTACTTACACAACCCTTTACAACATACTTTAAGGAAACCAATTCCCAAATTTAGTTGAGCTAGGACAAGAAAAGTAAGAGATATAGACCTGTAAACACAGCTAACACACAAAAGTTGATGTGAAATGGGACACATTTTAAGGGCTATCATAATTTGGGTTCCATGGGAGCCCAGAGGTTACAGGAACCTTAAGATAATGCTATAAGGAAGCTCATGGCCAAATTTGGTTGTGCTAGGATAAGAAATGTTAGAGAGATAGACTTGTAAACACAGCTTACACGCAAAATTTCATGTGAAATGAGACACATTTTATGGGCTATCATAATTTGGGTTCCATGGGAGCCCATGGGTTACAGAAACCAATATTACTTATGCAGCCCTTAAGATAATGCTATAAGGAAGCCAATGACCAAATCTGGTTGTGCTAGGATAAGAAATGTAAGAGAGATAGACTTGTAAACACAGCTTACACGCAAACCTAAATGTGGGAGGCCGATGCCGGCGTGAGTACATAAGCCCTCTTATTCTTCGAATAGTCAAGCTAATAAATGTATAAATAAAACACAACACAATTCTGTGTTACATGTGAGTATATAAATATATTTAGGAAAGTGATGACAAAATCATATGAACATGTGATATTGATTATTTGTATATAGTTGGATGGTGTTAGATGCAGGATATTCCATCTTACATGTTTATCACAACACTTGTTACATCGAAAAAATCTACGACCACACAGAAAGGTTAATTTATTATCGATTAATCAAACTTAATCAAAATGTCAAGGGGGAACCAAACGTTAGTCTCGAAAAGCCTTTTAAAATGAGTGAATGGGGAGTTATTGGATACACCATTAATACCACACTGCGTGAGAATCACTGTAATAAGCCATGAATATCACACTGAGTGAGAATCACTCTGATATGCCATGAATATTACCAGTAAGAATCTCTGTGAAATGAATACCACACCGAGACTTACTGAATACCCGTTTCCTAGGACTATTTGTCTTGGCCCTTGACCTGTATTGTGTGGAAGCTGCGAGACTGGATTGTTTGCCCGGGGTTGGGGACAAGTAATCCGTTTTCAGCGACACCTTGGATCTCGGTGTGTAGAATTCAGTCTCTGCTTCAACTGATTTCGTCGAGATTGGGGTGAGGTAGCCGGAGGCTAGAGACATGCCACCTCGGGCTTTTCTGTATGTGTTGGACCCTAGAGGGGACCCTGGGCGTGTTTTGTTGGATTTTATTGATCCTTTCTTTTTTACTGGCAAAAGTAATATATATATAGTTGTGATAAACAAAGATTGCTTACATGAATATATGATAATGTCTACCAGGCCTAATCCATTTCATTACCTTAAAAGTAATTTCTGTTTGAACTCTTTATATTTAATTTGCACACAAAATGCACTACCTCTGCAGTCATTTAATTTGCACACAAAATGCACTACCTCCGCAGTCAATGAACGGATTTGAACTGCATTCATTTATAAAAATAGGTTCTCAACCTCAAATGCATTCAGCGTTTATTTACTATGTTAGCAATCAATTACTTGGGCAGTAAACTGCATATACAATTCAATGAAGATGTTATCGTTTCTTCACAGATTCGTCAATAGTTTTGATTTTTAACTTCAATATATAATCCTGTACATGCAAATACAAAATCCTATTTTTTATTAATTTAATTACTTAACCACTCACAGCATTCATGTTGCATGCATAAAAATGCGCTCAGCTTTCCATTTAGCATTCAGCGCATACCGCATTTTCCCTAATAAAAAGCACCTCCCCTAATTGAAGTGTCTCCATCCTCTTTTTTTTTGGAAATCTTACATTCATAGAAAATACATTCTTCAAAATTCAAGGGCTGGCGTGGCGCAGTCGGTAGCGCAGCGGATTTGTAACCGGAGGCCCTGGGTTCAATCCTCCATGGTGCCACTGAGTTCCGTCGGTGTGTTTTTGGGCAAGACACTTTCCCTTAGCCTCGTCCGTCGGATGGGGACGTAAACCGGGCGGTCCCGTGTATCGGTCTATCCTCCGAGCACGTTAAAGAACCATAGGAATCTATTCAATAATAAGAGTAGGGCAGGTTCCCGGATTCCTATGTATCCTTCACCTCTCTCTGGGGTGGCTCTAAATAACCTATACTGTGTTGATGAGCCGTTAAACAACATTCAGTTCAGTTCAGTTCATAATTCAATAAATGTTTGATCTTTTGTAAACTAAAAAGTGTGAATGACATTTGAGGCTCAGTTTGGGGTATATAATCGGGCAAAAACTGCTTTTAAGTATGACCCTAATTATCTTTTTAATAACAGCGCCCCCTATGCATTTTGCATAATGCCTGGGCATATTATTAGGGAAAATACGGTATCCTCCCTTGTCGCTTTGCATTTAATTTGCATTCTGCTTCAAATGCTTTCCGTGCGCTTTTGTTCGCCTTTATGATACTTGACAAGAACAGGGCTAGTATATACTTCTAGGATTATTTCAATGAAACCAAGCTCATATATGCATACAATGGTCATCCCAGAAGAAGAGGGTAGTAGAGTCTGGTGAAATATATTACTCACAAACTAACATAAAGAATTATCTTTTATGGTAAAATCTGAATGATTCCATTATCAGAAATTGCGGTATAGTCGCCTAGCAATGGATCAATGCCGTCAAACTATCCTTAAACATTATTAATTGGAATTGGAGGGAAGGGAAAGTTCAAAATGACCTTATTTTTTTTTTGCCAAAAGTTAATATTTGTTCCATTACCAAACTGAGTTGCGACAAACATTTGTTTTTCTAAAAAATATAATCGAACGATCACGGATAATAACGAGCTACTCCGAGTAGCCAAATAGGTTGACCAATCAAATGCTGGTAGGCACATTATATATTCATTTTAACGGTGTCCAATGTGAATCAAAAACAATACAAAACTGTTATTAAATGTCACTATAACTTAAACGCATGACAGATATATGTTATTTATGTGTTCGGTGCTGTAGAAAAACAAAAATTAAAGAGTGTTTGTTGATAAAATCAAAAAACAGGATTGTCAGAAAATAATGAATATTTCTATCGTAACACCGGTTCCAACTTACGCGCACATGCTCCAATGTAAACAATTCAACATGTGTTCTCATGTGGTTCTTGTAGCCTTGAAATCCGATCTAGTTTCCAAGGAATGAGTCGAGATGGTTTCTGTATAGAGTATTATTAATGACTGCGGTGTTGTAGCGAACGAATACGCATACGTTATCTCAGTATACTGGTAAATGTGTGATTGTTGATACTTATTTGACTACCAGAATCTGATTAGTTCTTGAAGTCATGTGAACATTGTACGGAGATTTCTAAAGTACCGGTGAAATGGGCTATGGACTGATGGACAACTTCATAATGTTTTCTCTAAATGACAATTTTTTCACAAATTCTATCCGAAACATTCTGAGAGGCATCACAAAATGCAAAATATTAAAGAAACACTTCATAATAACCTCAATCTACATGAAAAGTTTTAGGAAGATCGATATAGTAGTTTGTGAGCTATGGCACCTGCCACTTTACTTCTGGAATAACCCTCAAACATTATATCTTCTTTCATAACACGAAAATGTTGATGAAATATTAACAAAAGATTGTAGCATTGTCGCAGAAATATTAATAGAAAAGCAAAGCAAGTACAAACTAGTGATGTTTTTTGGACTCTTGGCCCAATTCCCAATGCCAAAAAATGTATTTTCCCCAAAAAATGTCTTAAACAAAATTTTCAAGATTATTTTCAACTTGTTTTATTTTACAAATGACTTCTACAAAGAGAGTCTTTTCAAAAGATTATAACCACATTTAATTAACAATAGTTGCAGTTATTTTTAATTCTTTCAGATTGAAAGCATTTGTTGAATTTTCTGAAAATGTCCCAATTCTAAGGATGGCCAAACCACCCCAATCCCAAGAAAGCAAAAGACTTCACTGCAAGCAAAGTATAAATTCCTCTCAGCCATCCGATAATCAGCTGCAACCAATGTATACCAATCTATACTGAACCAAGCAGCTAACGCACCAGTAGACAATACCGGTACCGTTGGAGACACGGATTTGATTTTTTTTAAATTAACAGTCGTTATTGACAAGATATTTGTCTCGTTCAGAATGAAATTTGTTTTGATTTATTAATTGTTAATATTGAGATATTAAAGGTATTGTCTACTGGTGTGTTAGCTGTTTGGTTCAGTATATTATATAAACTTATATAATTATATTATGTGTATTATAAATATTTCATACAAGTTCTAGCCCCAAGGGATATAAAGGTTCTAGCAGAAACACATGCTAGGATCCTATATATATACAATATAGCTACATGTAAGAGGTCAGAGGTCATGCGGACTTACTCAGGAGATTACTGTCCGAATGACGGGAATCTTTCGGTCGAGATTCTTTAGTCCGTTTTCTATCGGAGCCAGATGCTATAAGGAATGCAGATAGGGGTGATGATAGAAGGCATTCTATACCATCATAACAAACATTATATATAAGTGACAAATACCCTTTTTCTTCAATAGGTTAAACCTGCATCAGGCCGTCCATAAAACATTGTTGGTTTGCTGTGCTCCGACCTACTCACTAAAAAGAGCCCTACCCAAAACTTTTTATTGCAATTCTTTTAGCTTTTTTTTTTGCAATTTTATTATTTTTCCTTTAATTTCTTACGTTTTTTACTGTCTTTAAATAGAGAAAAAAATTATTCACCTACCTACCTACCTACCCACCTAAAATGTTTTGAGTCGGAGCACAGCAAACCAACAGTTTTTTAAGGATGGCCTAACATGTGATGATGCCCACCAATAAAACGTGTATCAGACTTCCGCAAGGTCTTTTGGAAAGTGACATCTACTTAGCGACATACTGTCTTTAGCGTGAAATCAACATGTGATAGCTGTGCAATAAAGTGTACATGAATTCAGGTCGAATTTATTGTTTTATTTATTTTTTATTATCAACTTAATATTAAGTGGCTTAACCTTATACTTGATTCTTGATAACTGTTCCATACACTATACATTCCATACACCATACACCATACAAACTAAATTTAAACCTTTTTTTATAATAACATTGTTACCTGTTCGTGTGAGTGGGGACCTGGTCTTGTATCGCTTGGTACCAACGTCATTATTATCATCGTCAAAGTCATCGCTGTAATCATCGTCCAGTGAGTCATTGTAGGGACTCGTAGTGTTGTTTCTGTTAGCCATTTTGTTTATGTAACAACTGGTGCTCTATCTATAGATTGTCATAGATGAAATTATCTCAAGCTGTGGCCATGACACGCTCCAACCTGAAAACACACAGGAAATATCTATACTGAGTGAAAAAAGTTTTTTCTGGAAATAATACATTTTTGGTTGTGTAAAATCAAGAAACTACTGCCATAGACAATATTTTATTAAACACACATCAATAACAGTCGAACATCTTAATGACATACTTATAACGAATAAATGAACGTAGGGGTCAAGCCTGTTAAGTCCCAAAATGTCAGTATATCTTGTATACAGTATTATTTCATCTAAAAAACTTGCTAAACTTTTTTCCCTCAGTATATTATACAGTATTCACAATAAATAACTTTTAGGTGGAGGGTGCATCTCTTTAAATACTGTTTCTGTCCAGTTTTACGTAATTACTGAATTTGTTTGAAGAAATATTACATGGATGTGTACTTGGAACAATTTGTTTTGCCGAGGAAGACGACCTTCCAAGTTGCCCTACACCAAAATAATGGTCCTAAATAATATTTCTCCATACAAATCACTTACATAACCACTTTCATAATGCTAGCATACAAAATAAATTGTTAAATTAATCATTTTAATTACAACTATGGTACATGTAATTCTATAGCAATGGATTGAATTCATTCATTTTCGTATGATGTGGATTATCAATTGGTGCAAAATGATCAAAATAGGATGACAATGCTTGACGCCATCAAAAATGTCAACCAAAGTCTCAGACGATTTCTGATCCTCAGTTGGCATTAAATGTGTGGTCGAGTATTTTACCGCCACCAGGGCTTTTTTTCGGAAAAAGGGGGAAAAGGCCCAGGCCCTTCAATAGGGAAAAAACGTGATTTTCGAGTTAAAAGGGAAAAAGTAATGCAATTTCGAGATATATTGGGAACAGTGTATTTGGGCAGAAATTGAAGATTTGGGTGTGCAAATATGCAAAAGAGGTACATTTTAAAATAATAAAATAATATTAATAATAGACTTTATTTAGTGAAGGTTACGCATTTAGGTTTTCAACTTATAATCTTCCATGTGGCCCTCTAATTTACATATTTACACGTTTTAGATAAACTGTCCTCTATAAATGTATCCCAAACATAATAATGTTGAGAAAGTTAGAGGGGAAAATAATGTTAAGGACATTTTAGGGGAATTTTCTCAGCCAAAGAGGGTAAAAAAGTAGGCTGTTTTGCTAAGGGGAAGGGGCCGATATGAAGGAAAAAAAGCCCTGGCTACATATATATAATGGACTGTTCTTTTTCCGAATTAAGACCATTCCATTTATATGACATTGGGGAAAATGACTGATCAGTAACTCGCAGGCTGATCTGGGTTTACAATGGTCGCAAAGGCTATAGTCATGGTTAATAAGAAATTCAATCAAATTGGCAAACCATGTCAACAAGAGAGACCTTTGATGCAATTTCTAATTTGAAACTTTGTGTGTTCCGTTCGTTTACATTGTGACAGTTTTCACACCTTTTTCTGGCATGCAATGTTGTAGAATTGATTCTGAGATAAAAATACTGACACAATCTTTGCCCTATTCCTAATAGATACAGCAGAAAGAAGTGAATTAAATTGAATTGAATGTTGTTTAACGGCTCATCAACACAGTACAGGTTATTTAGAGCCGCCCCAGAGAGAGGGGAAGGATACATAGGAATCCGGGAACCTGCCCTACTCTTATTATCGAATAGATTCCTATGGTTCTTTAACGTGCTCGGAGGATAGACCGATACACGGGACCGCCCGGTTTACGTCCCCATCCGACGGACGAGGCTAAGGAAAAGTGTCTTGCCCAAGAACACACCGACGGAACTCAGTGGCACCACGGAGGATTGAACTCGGGGCCTCCGGTTACAAATCCGCCGCGCTACCGACTGCGCCACGCCAGCCCCCCAGAAAGAAGTGAAAGCAGTGCGTTTGATATTTGGCTATGCTAACAAGTCATACATCAAACATCTGTAAATACAGTAAAGGTATATCACTCTCTTTAATACGTGAGACAATATTTTTAACAAACACAGCTACTCGTTTGATTTCATACCTTATTTCTTCAATACCATATTTCCCCTAATAGTAGCGCCTGGACGCTAGGCAAAATTATAAAATATAAAAAAATAAAAACTTTTTTTTAAAGATGGAGGGGATGTTAATTTTAGGGCAGGTGCCCTTATTAGGGGAAATATAACAGTCTAATTGTAAAAAAAATCTATAACCACTTTATGCAATCAATACAACTTGAAAACATCAATTTATGATATTGAAACAGGTTATTGGAAAACACAAACCCAGACACTCATTTGATTTCATACCTTATTTCTTCAATACTTCTCTTTTAAACACTTTATAGCCATTTAACCCAATCAATACTCCTTGAAAACATCAATTTACGATATTGAAACACCTTTAATACGTAGGAAAATGCAGATATACGCACATGATTTCATACCTTATTTCTTTAATACTTCTGTTTTAAACACTACCTAGCGGCTTACTCAATCAATACTAAATGAAAACACTAATTTACGATATTGAAACAGCTTATAGAAAAACACGCTTCCATTATTCAGTAACACAAACACAGCATCTGTATACACAAATAAAGGATTAATCCGATTGGAAAATTATAGGTAGAAATTGACGGCATCTCAGGAAATGTTCATCCATTTCATTAGACGCTGTATCATTTATCGTTGATGTACGCTATAGCCATGTTCAATACAATTCCTGGCAGAACTGTGTGGGTTGTCACAGAAGGAAAATTCATTGACACAATATCAATTAGCAATGGCATCTCAAAATACAGAAAAAAAGAATAAAAAAAAGAAGAAATTAACGCTTTGTTCATGCTTAAAGTATAACATTTGGAAAAGGTAAAGCAACGGTACCTTTTAATAATGTTTAGTGTTTGCAGATAGAC